>JAMRYI010001817.1:0-10314 GCA_029231635.1 Ditylenchus weischeri | reverse complement strand
AAAAGTAAAGATGTAACCGTGTTGGCTATAACAATTTTTGGCGAAAACAATTTGGGCGAAAACAGTGCAGAGCTGTGTTTATCATATATTTACGGTCGTGTGGTTATGAATTACGCTCTGTATGTCCCACGGTTTGACTCATTTCATCACAACTCATTTCATCCCAAATAAAAATCTCAATCCAGCTTGAACTAAGGTCTAAATTAAGTCGGTAAACACGTTTGAGCCCGTCCTAACATACATACGCTGGCCTACCCCAGCCTAAGCCTAAAAGCCCAAGTTTAAGCTCAGAAAAGTTGGGATGAAATGAGTTGTGATGAAAACAGTGTGTACGTGTTTCACACTCATACTTGTCATGTTTTAGTTGTGAAAGCGAAGCTCTAAACTATTGAATCGTGCAAGTTTATCAGCAAAATCTCTGGAGGAATATTGCTTCGAAAGTTTTACGAGAAATCTATTAAATTTGGGTATTCTATTTTCGTTGAAAAAATCCTGATTCAAGATTTTTCCGATTCAGGTTATCAAGGACAATCTACCGCTCATTCCGTATCGCAAAAATGACGGATATCGAAAAAACTTATCAGAAGAAAACTCAGCTAGAACACATTCTACTTCGTCCGGACACTTATATTGGCTCTGTGGAGTTCTGCAATAAGACGGTATTTACTATCCTATACACTTCCTTGTTTTGTTCTTATTTTCGATATTTTAGTTGATGTGGGTATATGATCAAGAAGAAGACAAGCTGGTGCAACGTGAAATCTCTTATGTGCCTGGACTCTACAAGATTTTCGATGAAATACTAGTGAATGCTGCCGACAACAAGCAACGCGACGAAAAAATGAATTTGATTCGAGTAAACATCAACAAGTAAGCTCTTGCCTTAATATTGTACTTCCCAACACCATCTATTGTAGGAGAAGAACGAAGTTTCTATTCTAAACAATGGCAAGGGAATCCCTGTGGTCATGCACAAGATCGAGAAGATGTACGTGCCTGAAATGATCTTCGGAACTCTGCTGACATCTTCCAACTACAATGACGATGAGCGCAAAGTGACTGGCGGAAGAAATGGCTATGGAGCTAAATTGTGCAACATCTTCAGCACCAAGTTCGTTCTGAGACATCAACCAAAGAATACAAGAAGAAATTCAAGCAGGTGAAAATCTAAATTTTCCTTCCACAACTGGTTTAATTTTTCAATTTCAGACCTGGGTGAACAGCATGACCAAGCAGGGAGAACCGATCATTGAGGATGCCGCCAAAGATGATTTCACAAAGATCACATTCCAGCCAGATCTGAAGCGCTTCGGCATGAAAGAGTTGGAAGACGACATAATTTCCTGATGTGCAGACGTGCCTTTGACATTGCGGGTACTCGAGGTGTCAAGGTCTATTTGAACGATAAGCTCATCCCGGTACATTCTGTGAAAAACTTTTGCGAAGTTCATGTATTTGTTTAGTGCCAAGGCTTCAAAGCTTATGTTGAGCGCTACATAAAAGACGTGACAGATGATTCTGGTGAGCCGCTGAAAGTCGCCTTCGAGCAAGTCAACAATCGATGGGAGATTGCCATGGCCGTTTCAGACAGAGGATTCCAGCAGATCTCGTTTGTCAACAGTATTGCGACCGCCAAGGCAAGTGTATCCACTGCTTTACATATTTTTTTTATACCAATCTTTAGGGAGGAAGACATGTTGACTACGTGGCAGAACAAATTGTGGCTCAGCTCATCGAAACTGTGAAGAAGAAGATTGGTAAAAACAGCATCAGCATTAAGCCCTTTCAAATTAAGAATCACATGTAAGAACTTATCAGCTATCACTCCTTCAAGTTAATCACACTTTTCCAGGTGGGTCTTTGTCAATGCGCTGATCGAGAATCCCACATTTGACTCGCAGACCAAGGAAACTATGACGCTGCAAGCGAAAAGCTTTGGATCCACGTGCAATGTTTCAGAGAAATTTGTGAAGGAAGCTCATAAGTCTGGAATCGTCGAGTCAGTCATGTCCTGGGTCCGCTTCAAACAAACCGAGCAGCTGGACAAGAAATGTGGTTCCAAGAAAAGTGCCAAGATCAAGGTTCAATATTTATTAGTTTACCATTTTCAAAAACTTTTCTTTTGAGGGAGTTCCGAAGCTGGAAGACGCTAACGATGCTGGATCCAAGAACTCGCATTTGTGCACACTTATTTTGACTGAAGGAGATTCAGCTAAATCGTTGGCTGTGGCTGGTCTTGGGGTAATTGGTCGAGACAAATTTGGCGTCTTCCCTCTGCGTGGTAAGCTGCTCAACGTTCGTGAAGGCAGTCACAAGCAGGTTCATCATTTATTGTTTCTTTATTCAATATTCAAGCTCTATTATACGCCATGACAGAATAATTAAATTCCCCCCTTATCCAGGTTATAGTCTGAAATGGTTTTGACCTTATATGAAAATTCATTTACTGTTTGAAATGTGCAAAATTTGCCTGTTAGATTTTTAAAATACCTCAAGGCTACTTTTGTAATTAGAAGCTCAAACAGTAAATGAAAACAGAAATTTCAGACCACTTGGAATTAGGGTGGCGGATAATTAGAGCATGGCGTATAGTTAGAGCATTTACGGTATTAGTGTGTGACACATGTTTTTAGATTATGGAGAATGTCGAGATCAATGCAATGCTGAAGATTATCGGTCTGCAATACAAGAATAGTTACATTACAGATGAAGAGTTCAAATCGTTACGTTATGGTAAAATCATGATTATGGCCGATCAGGTAAGCAATGTCAGGGTTGTGTCTGAGTTTTATTCGTTCATCCTAGGATCAAGACGGGTCGCACATCAAGGGTTTGGTCATCAACTTCATTCACTGCAACTGGCCGAATCTGATAAAGAGAAATTTCGTGGAAGAATTCATCACGCCTATTGTTAAAGCTAGCAAAGGAAAAGACGAGAGAAGCTTCTATTCTATCCCCGAATATGTGGAGTGGCGTCAAACAACAGACAATTGGAAACTTACAGGATCAAGTACTATAAGGGTGTGTTCGTTTGGTCAGTTTATTCATGTAAACTCTTTTCTATTGCAGGTCTCGGAACTTCATCGTCAAAGGAAGCCAAAGAATATTTTTCGGACATGCTGCGCCATCGAATCCCATTCAGATATGATGGTGAGCAGGATGATGCAGCTGTTGACTTGGCATTTTCTAAGAAAAAGATCGAGGCTCGTAAGGAGTGGTTGACCAATTGGATGGAGGTAGAAGTTGTTTTGGTGTATTTTCCTTTTTAACCTTTTAACTCAGATGAGAAAGCAGCGAAGAGCTGAGAATGGGATTGAAGACTATCTCTATGACAAGGACACCCGAGAAGTCACATACGCCGACTTCATCAATAAAGAGCTAGTTTTGTTCTCAAATGCTGACAATGAGCGCTCTATTCCAAGTCTTGTGGATGGCTTGAAACCGGGTCAAAGAAAGGTACGCCTGTATACTCATAAAAGTAATTTATGTTATTTTTCTAGGTGTTGTTCACGTGTTTTAAGAGGGCTGACAAGAAGGAAGTGAAAGTGGCTCAGCTAGCTGGCGCTGTTGGAGAAATGTCTGCTTATCATCACGGAGAACAATCTTTGATGATGACGATTGTGAATCTGGCTCAAGACTACGTCGGCTCAAACAACATCAATCTCCTGCTTCCCATTGGTCAATTTGGAACTCGACTTCAAGGTGGCAAGGATTCGGCTAGTGCTCGTTACATTTTTACGCAACTGAAGTGGGTTGTTTTGGTGATTAATGTGATTCTAATTTTTTCATTCCAGCCCTGTAACCAAAACTCTCTTTCCGGCAGCTGATGAGAATGTGCTGCGTTTTCTGTATGAAGAGAATCAAAGAATTGAGCCGGAGTGGTATTGTCCTATCATTCCGACTGTGTTGGCCAACGGTGCTGAGGGAATTGGCACTGGATGGTCAACTAAAGTGCCCAGCTACAATCCACGCGACATTGTCGAAAACATACGCAGGCTGATCAGAGGTAAACCCATGCTAAAAATGGTTTGTTGTTTTAAAATCTTTTTAACTCAAAATAAACCTGCGACATTTATTTAAGGTTCCGTGGTACAAGCACTTTACTGGCTCTATCGTTCAAATGGATGCTACTCGCTATGTGGTCAGTGGAGAAATTGGCACTTTAAGCGACGATACTCTCGAAATCACTGAGTTGCCAGTTAAGACGTGGACCCAGACCTACAAAGAATCTGTCATTGAGCCGATGTTGGAAGGAAGTGCCAAGCAAGAGCCACAAATAACGGATTACAAGGAATACCACACAGATCAGACTGTCAAATTCATCGTCAAAATGGCGCCAGAAAATCTGCGTGAAATGGAAAAAGAAGGACTTCACAAGACGTTTAAGCTTCAGACGGTCATCAACACCACTTGCATGGTTCTTTTCGATGCCTCCGGTTGCCTGTAAGTCTTTGTAGTTTATCAACTTAGATTTTATGGTTGCCTTTTAGTCGTCGCTTTACTTCACCCGAAGAAATCTGCGAAGAATTCTTTACAACTCGTAAGAAAATTTACTTGGATCGAAAGGTAATTACTGTCTTGTCTATTCCTTATTTTACACGTCTACTTTAGCGCTGGATGGAAGGGATGCTCAAGGCCCAAAGTGACCGTCTCTCCGAACAGGCTCGATTCATCCTCCTGAAGATTGAGAACAAGATCCATATTGAGAACAAGCGCAAGACTCACATCATAGAGCAGTTGATAAAGCACGCTTTCCTGCCAGATCCGGTCAAGAAGTGGAAGGATGCACAGAAAAGGCGAGAGCTCGAGATGTGGTGAAGCCAATGTTGATGAAGACGACGAAGTGCAAGATGAACCTGCTGAAGGAGCTCAACAGCCAGACGCGGGTGCCTTGGATAAAAGAGTTTCCGATTACGACTACTTAGTTGGTATGTGGCGGTTCTTAGCCATAAAATTTCACGTGTTTTTATTTCAGGTATGGCAATGTGGAAGCTTTCGATGGAAGACAAGGACAAGCTGCTTGCTGAAAGCCGGTCGAAGGCAGAAGAACTGCGTATTCTACTCTCTAAGGTGTTTTTCTGTGACATTTTTAAAAATTTTAATGATTAATTTTCAAGAGTTGGAGCGATCTTTGGGAAGCTGATCTGGAAGAATTCATGATTGCATTGGACAAGCAGGTTTGTCTTTTGCTGCAAGCTTATTTTCGATCCTAACATTTGTTTAGGAGAAAAAGGAGCGAGATGATATTGAAGAGAGCATCAATAAAGCTGCAACCGGAAAGACTACGAAGCAGGCAGGGCGTGCCAACAAGAAAAAGCTGTCTACTTCGGTCATGGTAATAATTTTTTGCGTTGTTAAGTGCTAAGCTAATTTTCTGGTTTAGGATGTCAAACCAAATCCCAATGCTATCAGGATCGTGCCTACACTGGACGCCGTGGCTGAAAGGTACAGGCTCAAGAAACCGGGCGGGAATGGCCATCCTGACGCTGATGCTGAAGGGGACATCAAGTCTGAAACCGAAGTGATGAGAAAGCCACCACGCAAGAAGAAGATGGAAGGTGATGCCGCTGAAGGTCCAAAGTCGAAGAAAGTTAAGGCTGAAACAAAATCGACGATCTAGATATTCATTCTATCAATCTATAAATTCCGACAACGCAAAGCTATTGTACCCTTTTATAAATCAGATTTCCGATCATTGTCGAAAGTTTCATTGGCGAAACGATTACGCCCCGGGGATAGGGGTATATAGCACTAGATTTTTGTGGGTAGGGGGGATGCTGGGCGTTTGGTGTTTATATGGTAGTATCATCAAAAAATTTAATATATGCTATAGTCTGAAATTAGTGACCAAAACAAACCTACCAGCAAATTGCCTAGCGAGTGTTTTGATTGGGGATGTGTAGATCGCCTTTTGACCTTTTTGCAAAGCTGTGGCAATGGCGTACCTGCTTGGCAACACAAAATTAATAATTGTTTCAACTTACAAAGAAAGCCTCCGAGCATGGCTGCATCGGATATGAAAAAATATTGGATCAGATATCCAAAAGAGTCGGATACCAAATCTCCGGTGCAGCTCTGCTCCCGAGCTTGTTTTTTACTCGGCCAGTAGAGTTTGGTCTTATTGAATAGCCACTATGCGACTTTCAATCAAAATCGTTGAGATTTCGGGTTTATGATCAAAAAGGTTTGGATAAAAACACTAGTACAATACTGAAATCGTCAAAATCATCAAAAATAATAAGATTCTTCTGGTCTTTCGTTAGAAGTGGTGTAATTTTCTGAAAAAAAAACTATTTTGAATAAAGATGTACTAGTAAAGTGTTGCAAAAATAATTGATAACAACTGCTCTCTAAGAGACGATGATAAGGATTTTGAATATGATTGTTCAGAGAAAAAGTCAAGTTAAACATTAGTTATTTGGTACACTTTGTGGTTCTTATCTGGTAAAGCGACTTTATTTATCGTTATTTGCGTTAACTTGAATATTTTGGTGGTTTTTAGACAGATAGTAATAACAACCGAACGGTACCATTTGGTGCGCCATGTTATGTCTGCCTAGCCACTGGCATGTTGAAGATGGTTTGATAGTTAAATTTAGCTGAGTATTTTTTGATTTTGGACAATAATTGATTTTTGGGCGAAATTTTGGCGAAATCAATTATTGTCTAATACTCAAAAAATACTCGAGAAAACGGCATTTTACCACTATCAAACCATCTTCAGCATGCCCGAGTTAGTCTGAAAAACAGGTTTTGAACATGAAACAAAAATCGCACTAAGTGGACGACCACTTCGTTCGGTTGGTATGATACCAATTATCTTTGTTCAAAATTGCACCAAAATATCTGTTGGCGCCAAATGATATGATGGAAATTTTTGCGAAACGCCCCTGCACCGTTTAATACTGTGTTTGATTAACTAATTTTAGTAAAGTCACCGGGCCGCCAAAAGTACGGCCCATTTTTTAATTTGATATGATAGTGATAAGGGCTTTGAATTTCACCTGATATGATAACATCCTTGAATTTTTTGCGTGATATGATAGTGATATGATAACGCTGGTATGATACTGATCTGATAACCCTATCATGTCACGTGATAGCGGAAATGTTCTGATATCAGGGAACCTCTGATTTCAACACTAATTCGTGCATGCTGAAGACTGTTCGATAATAGGGCCAAATTTTAAAACACACCCCTCACTCAAGTTTAAAACACACCCCTCACTCAAGTTTAAAACACATTCCTCATACATATGAGATGAAAGATGAATAAGTGGCAGAAGCGTAGCGATCGCTAAAACATTGATAACCAACAAATATTAATGGAGTAAACTTTAAAAAGCTAAACCGTTTATCCACTTGAACCATGAAGACATCTCCTGAAGATCGAGAAATTCCTCCGAACACCATAGTGACCGCGCCGTCCTCCGGGCCCGTCCCCGTCTCCGTCCGGACGGCGCCGAAAAGTGAGACGGTCGGACGGCCGCCGTCCAAAATAAAAATTAGACGGTGCCGGCCGCAGGCCGGCGAAATTTTTTTTAGCTGGGACGGCCGGCGGACGCCGGTGATTATTTTTTTCGAAAGACGGCCGGTCGGACGGCCGGTCGAAAAGTCAGACAGGACGGTGGACGGCCGGTGAAAAATAAAGACGGCCGGCAGATCAGACGGTGGTATCTGGTGCTGTTGAAAGAATGTTTTCTATCATGACTATGCATGCGGAGGGCAGAAGAGTCAGCATTGGGAAGCGTTGAAATCGCGCTACTTTGCTTAGTTACAAGTCAAAATATGTCACTTAAACAATCGTTTTTAAACTAAAATTTAAACGTCAATAATAAATGTGTAACCACTGATAACTAATCCAGAATACATGCACACTACAATAAGAACAGCCGGTCGAAGACGGGCGAAAAACATTTGACTTTGGACGGCCGGTGGACGGCCGGCAAAAAATTTACGGACGGCCGGTAGACGGCCGGGGCTACCAGAGGAATATAGAATATTGGACGGCCGGCCGAACGCAAAAATCTAAGGACGGCCGGTCGGACGGCCGGCGAAAAACGTCAAGACGGCGGACGGGACGCCGTCCAATTTCCGCTTATCGCGGTCACTATGCCGAACACCCATGATCCCTCAACATGATGCCCTCGGTTATACTTTCTTTTACCGAATTTAGATTCGTCGATTTCTACCTTAAAGAGAAAAATTAAATGAAAATATCATATTTCCTCTACCACATCGCCTTGACCACCGATAGAATCACCCAATGTTACCATTCCATAGAAGACCGCACGGTGACAAAAGCGAGTCCATGTAACGGCAGTTGCTCCATTCATTCCAACTTCCTCGCAAATCATTGTCAGCTCCATATTTGCAAGCCTAAAATTGAAAGATGATATAAAGCATTAATTAAAACAATATGAATTCCATACCATGTAAATCAACTTCAGGATTGCAATGATAGGCGTCTTAGTGCGAGTAAAGAAGGAAGATAAGGCCAGCTTCCCAGTGCATAGAACCACCGAGTACCAGACGTTTGCCGCAGCGGAACCGGACATTGCTAATAAAATAATGGAATAGAGTACACAGGATGAATAGAGTACAGAATGTATGTCACAGAATAAAAAGAATAAACCTAATTGTTCTTTCGTTTTCAATCCGCATATTTGGTTCACCACATCGAGGACACGATCTATCCAGAGAAAGAATCTTGTTATCACTTAGAAACGAGAGAATCTTGTCTTCGTCTTGTCCAATGCGATCCAAATCAGAAAGAGTCAACCTGTCTGCAGCGACGCGTCAACTACTGCAAAGCCATCACTAAGAAAGCAAATAATAAACAATTGTCCATAAACAATAAACCATATAAAGCCGCTAAAATACAGAACAGCAAAAACGGAAGAATATTGTGAAGAATATGAATGATTAGAATTGAAAGGGTCTTGGGGGTATGTTTTAAACTTGAGTGAGGGGTGTGTTTTAAAATTGCTCCGATAATAGTGAAATGCGGCTTTGGTGGGGTTTACATGGTGGATAGGTTGTAATGATTTTTAACGTACTATCCAGGTACTATTCAGGTGGTTCGGGTATTATCCACGTGGTTCGGGTAACATCGAGGTGGTTTGGGTACTATCCAGGTGGTTTGGGTACTATCCAGGTGGTTCGGGTATTATCACGTGGTTCGGGTAGCATCGAGGTGGTTCGGGTACCATCCAGGTGGTTTGGTTACCATCCAGGTGGTTTGGGTACTATCCAGGTGATTCGGGTACTATCCAGGTGGTTTGGGTAGCTATCCAGGTGGTTTGGGTACCATTCAGGTGTCAAAACTATCCAGGGGTTTGGTACCATTCAGGTGGTTTGGTGTACCATTCAGGTGGTTTGGGTACTATCCAGGTGGTTTGGGTACCATTCAGGTGGTTTAACTATCCAGGTGTTTCGTACCATCCAGGTGGTTTCGGTACCATCCAGGTGGTTTGGGTATTATCCACGTGGTTCGGGTAGCATCGAGGTGGTTCGGGTACCATACAGGTGGTTTACGTACTATCCAGGTGGTTCGGGTACCATCCAGGTGGTTTCAGTACATCTGATCCAGGTGGTTCAGTACTATCCAGGTGGTTCGGGTAGCATCGAGGTGGTCTGGGTACCATCCAGGTGGTTTGGGTACCATACAGGCAGGTTCGGGTACCATCCAGGTGGTTTGGGTACTATCCAGGTGGTTCGGGTACTATCCAGGTGTTTCGGTACCATCCAGGTGGTTTGGGTACCATCCAGGTGGTTTGACCATCCAGGTGGTTTCGGTACCATCCAGGTGTTTAGGCATTATCCACGTGGTTCGGGTAGCATCGAGGTGGTTCGGGTACCATCCAGGTGGTTTGGTCCTTCAAAAAACAAATATTCCGATAAGTTTTTGGGCGTTTTATACATTACCAACTTTTAGGCGAATTTTTGACCATGAAAATCAGTCTAGTCATCAAGGTAACAATAAAAACATCTATGTGTACATGGTGATGTGTTTATGATAACCATAATCAACTTAATCAACGCGATTATAGCAACAATACCAAATAACAAAAATGTTATCGATAAAAAATACTATAAAAAACAATGTAGGGGACAGAGCGAAAATCGGCCCCTAAAGGATAAATGGATGAGGTTTTTTCAAATTTTAGGTGTGTTTCCATTTTTATCGTCTTTCAGGATGTCCGAAAAGGAGTACTTGAAATTTTCATATATTTCTCTGCTAATTGAGCAATTTAGCTGTGTTTAGATGCTTTTACTGATCTACTGTTTTACTTGCGCTTTTATTGCTGTAAA
>JAMRYI010001714.1:0-13636 GCA_029231635.1 Ditylenchus weischeri | reverse complement strand
ACAATCTCTTCAAACTAAGAAATAAGGATTGATCTGTTTATCGGACGATAGTTTTAGTGTTTCCAAAATTATCCAAAAACTCAAAAGTAAGATCGATATTAATACTGATATATCTTGATACCTACTTATACCTAATAATAATTTTTAATCAATTTTTAAACAGTGATCAGTCACTAGTAATTCAGTGTTCACTGAGCAATCACTGAACAAGCACTGAACGATCACTGAACAAGTACTGTCTAAAGAGTTAATTTGGTCACTATCTAATTCTAATTTTTCTGTAGAAAAAATGAAAGAGAAAAAAGAAAGGCGCTATACTTAAGTAACAAAAGGATCGCTGCTGTGCGGTAATGGTATGATCCGAAAACAACACTTTAAATTAATTAAACCAAGGAGGAAATTGAAACACCACTCGAAACAGGATTTTAGAAAAAATAAAAGCTCGAAGTGGGGAACTCCGAGCTTTACCTAACCAATTATTAACCTAAATTATGAAAAGTTCTTTATATATTATTTTTAATATCTTTCGTTTCTTTTGATATATCAAAGGTACTACAGATCTGCTTTCATGTCAAGAAATTTAACAGCATTTAACGTTGTTAAAATTATGTTAAAACAATTTAGCACATTCAATATCGTCACGCGTTGTAAAAAACATACATCTACAACGATAGCAGCTTAACAGATCGACTCAACATGGACTGACTGTGCATTCATTCCACTTACAGGCCATAACTGGTAATACGATGTGCTTCAATTGATCGGAAGATAATTTAGCGCTTTTATTCGACCAAGGGCGGTCTGAGTATCAAAAAAAAGAAATAAATTTGTGAGAAGATCCGACATCAATTGGTATCTTATTTAGTTAGACGATTAATAGCATATGAAAATAGCTTTAGCACAATTGAATTACCATATCGGTAATTTTGAAGCAAATACTAAAAAAATAATTAGCGCGATCCAACAGGCCAAAGAAGCAACGGCCGATCTTATTATTTTCGCCGAACTCGCGATTGGTGGTTATCCTGCCAAGGATCTTTTGCGAAGTAAGGCCTTTAAACGTCAATGCGATGAAGCTATTCATCAAATCGCTGCTCATTGTCAGGATATCGCCTGTATCATCGGAGCCCCCGTCAAAAACAGCGATCCTGAGGGCAAAGAGCTTTATAATACCGCTGTATTTATTGAGCATGGGGCAGTCCGAAACATTGTTAAAAAAGGCCTTTTGCCCGATTACGATGTATTTGATGAATATCGTTATTTTGAACCCAGCAGACGTTTTGATTGTATCGAGTTGAAAGGCGTAAAAATCGCCTTAACCATATGTGAAGATTTGTGGGATGATGACGACGGGGGCAATTCTTACGTTGGTGATCCCATGGCGGAATTGAAAAAGAAAATCCAGACCTCCTCATCAACATTGCGGCCTCCCCTTTTTCCTATACCCATTTTGATGAACGGATCAAGGTACTCAGCCAACAGGTAACAAAGTCTGGCAGACCGCTCATTTATGTCAATCAAATTGGTGCTCACATGGATATTATCTTTGACGGCCGCTCAATCGCCCTGAATAATGAAGGAACAAAAATTGCTGAACTAAAAAGCTTTGAAGAAGATCTTCAATTTGTCACTTATCATCAACGAAATATAACCTCCACCACAGCATCTTCGAAAGAGTCTATTGCTGAGATGGCTCTTATACATGATGCATTGATCCTCGGGCTACGTGATTATTTTCAAAAATCTGGTTTCAAGAAGGCGGTTTTAGGTTTGTCCGGTGGGCTAGATTCGGCCTTAGTTGCTGCTTTGGCCTGCGAGGCTCTGGGTGCCGATAATGTATTAGCCATTCTGATGCCATCGGTCTACTCTTCCGACCATTCGATAAAAGATGCGATGGATCGTCAACAATACCGGTTGCAAACATTATATCGTTCCGATCAAAGATATTGCCAATGCCTTCGAACATAGTTTAGCTCCTCTTTTTGAAGGGCTGCAGCCAGATACGACTGAAGAGAATATTCAAGCGCGCGCACGTGCGGTAATTCTGATAGCCGCTTCCAATAAATTCGGCAATATTTTACTCAATACATCCAACAAAAGTGAGGCTGCTGTAGGATATGGTACACTCTATGGTGATATGGCAGGTTCCATCTCTGTAATCGGTGATGTTTACAAATCCAAAGCCTATGATTTAGCGCGCTATATCAATCGAGAAAGGGAGATCATTCCAGTCAATACCATTGAAAAAGCGCCTTCTGCGGAACTTCGGCCCGATCAAAAAGATTCGGACTCCTTACCAGAATACGACCTCTTGGATCAAATCCTCTTTGAACTCATCGAAAATGAGAAAGCGGGATCTGAGGTTGTAGCAATGGGCTTTGAAAAATCGTTAGTAGAAAGGGTATGTAAATTGGTTAATAATGCGGAATTCAAACGTTTTCAAGCTCCTCCCATCCTGCGTATTAGTCCAAAAGCTTTTGGTCCAGGAAGGCAGATTCCGTTGGTGGCAAAATATCCTTATTAATTTTACAATTCGGATTAAACCATATTTATAGTTTTTTGTCTAAAGCAATAGATTGTAAAATCAAAAAGGATGGTAGCATCCCGGACGATAAAAAAACAATTGCCATGAAGACCGTCAACTGTACTATTTTTACAATTGAAAGGTATGCGGATAAAGAATAAAAACAAATTAGTTAAATAAATATAAGTTCCATATAGGCCATGAACCATCATGAGTGTGGTTGTCCAATGCAGCGACAAAATACTCATGGTAGATTCATCACAGTTGATAAATAAATTACTACGATGAAAAAGATTCTATTATTTTTGGTGCTTTGCGTCGCACTCGCATCATGTTCGTCTTATCAATACAATACCACTCCGGTAGAAAAGATGGATTTTACTCCTTTCAAGACCTATGCTTGGTTACCTCCGGTAGACTCGCTTTCGAAGTCTTATTTTGACAACGATATCGCCAAAGCTAATATCCTGGATGCTGCGAATACTGCGCTGGAGGCAAAGGGCCTACAATATTCTAAAGATAATCCTGATTTACTATTTCGGTATATTACCATTGTCAACAATAAAAGCCGTTTGGTCTATGGCGGCGGCGGTTATTACGGATGGGGGGGCCCCTGGGGCTGGTACCGTCCATGGTTTTCACCATATTACTATGGCGGCGGTTATTACCCAGTTGCAAAAGAACGCTATCGTTATGGCCATTTGATTATAGAAGCCATCGATCGTAAAACAAAAGCAGTGATCTGGCAGGCACGTGGTTCTGGCGATGTTGACAATCCAGAAAAAGCAATTAATAACATCAGCAAGGTTGCAAAAGGTGTTATTGATTTGTTCCCTGTGAAGACGTTAAAGAAATAAGAGATATTCTTATTTTAAAAAAGGCTGATTTACAAAATAAATCAGCCTTTTTAGTGTAACTAAAATTATTAGATAGCATCAGTGCCCTCCCTGCCCTCCCACAGCAAAAATATAGCTGATTTACCATCTTTCCTCGGCAAATTTTGATTACTTTTAATTATTAATTACCGACAATTCATTGAAAAAATATTTGCTATTCTTAGATACGGAAACATCTGGTTTACCGAAAAAGTGGAACAAGAGTTACATGGACGGTGATAATTGGCCCCACATCTTGCAACTGGCTTGGATCATTTATGACGAAGAGCAACATGAAGTTAAACGAACCAATAAATATATTTATGAGCCGTTAATACCAATCAGTCCTGCATCAGAACAGATTCATGGATTGACACCGCCTTTTCTAATGAAATATGGTGAGAAGAAAAAAGACGTATTACGGAAATTCAGTCATGACATCAAAAAATATAAGCCCCAGCTTATCGGGCATTTTCTTTCATTCGACCTGCAGGTATTAGCGGCCGAATTCTATCGATCCAACTTGGCTATTCCATTTCATAACTTAGCATATTTTTGCACCTTGTTGCATAGCAAAAAATACGTTCGGAATCCAAATATGGTGCATCTCCCGCTTTCATCGCTGCATGATACTCTATTTGCGAGTCCAGCCACAGAAATGCACAATGCTGAAAAAGATGCTGAAATTACTGCTAAATGCTATTTTGAAATGATTCGAAAAGATGAATTATCCGAGCAGGACATACAAAATCAGCAAGCTGAATTCGAAAACATCTGTTAATGTAACTTCCATGAAAAACCCCGACGCTATACTACGCCTACTGAAATCGACTCAGCCATTTCAAATTCTGCCCGAAACCCTACAATTGAGTATCGTCGACAGATTCAATGAACATCGTTTTTCCAAAGATACCTTAGTTTATCGGCAGAACATTACCGACATGGATGGTGTTGATTTAATCCTCGAAGGTGAATATGAAACGTTCTTTCTGGATGTTTCTGATAATAAACGATTGGTCGAGATACACCATAAGCCGTATTGTTTTGGTGGAATATCGGTCTTATTAAACCGAACAAAAGCACTCAAGTCTGTTATCGCCAAAAAAGGTACAATTATTTATCGTTTACCCCGAAAAGACTTTATTGAGTTGTGTAATGCGAATGAAGAGTTTTCCATTTTCACCAATTCCTTTGGAAAAGAATGTTAGATGAGGAGTTTTCTCATTTTGTGAAGTCGCCAGCTTCCTTTGAGGAAAGCTACTTTGCGGCAGACCAACTCTATTCGCGCAAAATTGAGCATATTACCTATAAAGATATCGTATCCTGTACACCCGATACCCCCATCTTTGAGGCTGCACAGACCATGGCGAAACACAAGGTAAGCTGCATATTTATTAAAAAGGAGGAGCAGATTCTCGGCTATGCAACCGATATTACCTTAAGAGACAATGTCGTGGCCCAGCAGATTCCGGCAACGCAATCTATCGCGCAGGTTATGGATAACCCCATTGTCAGTATTTCCGATCAGGCCTATCTTTACGAGGCGGTACTGATGATGTTCCGCACGAAATCGAGGTATCTCCTTGTCGAGAAGGCGGGCAATTATATCGGTTTCCTTAGTCGAAATCGGCTATTGAGTGAACAGGGGCAGTCTCCGCTCGTATTCATTCAATCGGTTAAACTCGCCGAAACGCTGGATGAGTTGCGTGAAAAATGGAATAATGTTCCCGAGATTATTCACCAATTGCTCGGTAGGGGTGTAAATGCCGAGATTGCGAACCAGGTCATCACGACCGTTGCCGACAGTATTGCCCTTAAAGTAATTGAAAAAGTGATCGGGAAATGGGCGAGCCACCCGCCAAATTTGTGTTTATGGTAACGGGCAGCGAAGGAAGGAAAGAACAAACGCTAATGACCGACCAAGATAACGCCATTATTTATGAAGATAAAGCAAACGAACAACGGGAGCTCGTACGCGCGTATTTCCTCAATTTTGCCAGTCGCGTGTCGGATCATCTCAATACCATCGGTTTTAGCTACTGTACCGGTGGATATATGGCCAGTAATCCCGAATGGACACATTCGCTGTCGCATTGGAAGAAAAATTACAAGAAATGGATTGAAGAGAGCATCCCCGAGAATGCGATTAAATTTTCGACCTTCTTCGACTGTAGGCGATTATATGGTGACCAGGGCATTATTGATCAACTCAAAGAATTTCTCAATATTGAGCTACAAAAACCCAACGAGCGTTTTTTTACGTTCATTGCAAAGAATGCGCTGCAATATGAACCGCCGCTCACATTTTTCAAGGCAATAAAAACGCAAACAATAGGTTCTTCTGAAGTCTTCAATATCAAGAAAGCGATGACACCCATTGTTGACTTAGTCCGGGTTTACGCACTGCAAAACAGAATTTATGAAGAAAATACCGGTGGTAGGTTGAAACAGCTCCTTGAATTGGGCATCTTCACACAAGAACAGTACGAGGAATTAAATCAATCCTATTATTACCTGATGTCGATCCGTTTAAAAAATCAGGCCAACCAGATCCGTATCGCTAAACTGGCGCCCAACAATTATGTACCTATCGATAGCTTAACCAATATCGAAAAGGCGACAATTAAAGAGATCTTCAAAACAATCCATAATTTTCAACTCGGTATTAAGCTGAAATTCACTAGCAATTTATTTGGTTAAGTACCTTATTGCCATATAAAGGCAATAAGGTACGAAGATTAACGCGCTTCTATTTTTTAGGAAAGACAAATCAAACTGCCAATGCTTTGCTAATCGCTGCAACTCTTGCTTTGTTATTGGGATGACAGCACCATGTTTGGGCGAAGTGAAATTAGTAGATTTCATTTTACCTGCATTAAAGTGTCCCAGATCAACAAAATTTTTAAAATCTGTGGTTTCACTGAAGCCAAAATTATGTGGTGATATCCCATAGATATCATACATTAACACCCATTTTTCTTCCCCTATCCTTTTCCACACATTCGGAGCTTCACAGGCTTCTGGCTCAGGGTCATAGAAACGATCATCATACTGATAGGGTCCATTCGGGTGGTCTGAAACAGCTTGCTTAATGCCTGGAACACCATCATGGGCAACATAAAAAAGATGGTATTTATTCCCCACCTTCGGCATATCGCCATCGATATAATTTTTATTTGATTTGGGGTATTGAAACAAAAGCTGTGGTTCTGATTCAAATGCTGTGAACTCCTTATTTAAGTAGGCATAGTAGAGCTGATTAAGTCCATTGCCAAACCGCATCGTAAAATAGATCATCATTTTACCATTCCGATCATCATAGATGAGTTCGGGAGCCCAAAAGGCGTCAACATTTTCCCAGCCTTTAAAGGCTTTCTCCAAGTAGAGCTCCGTATGGGTCCATTGAATTAAATCAGCCGATTTCATTAAGACAATACCGCGGTTGTTACCCCATCCAAATGCGACTCCGTCGCGCTCCCATTCCGTATTTCTATACCCTTGCTTTTGTCCGTAGATATGTAGATCCGTCATGACCATTTAAAAATAACCATCTTTTCCACGCATGATATAGGGATCGCGAATACCTTTCTGCTGTGCAATGCTATCACCAGCAATGGTCGGTTTTCCTTTATTGATATCGGTGAAAGAATAGCCATCCTGACTGACAGCAACATACAGACCATGGCTTTCATCCTTAAAATAAACCATGAGGTAAGCAGCCAGATCCGATTCCTTCACCTGTGCAAACAAGTTATGCACAAATAGCATCAGGGTTGTAAAAATGAGTATGCGGATATTCATCTTATTTTACGGTCAATTTTATCAAGGTCAAGGAGTAAGGTTCAAATGTTTCAACAATTGTCTTCCCCTTATAAGTTATTGTATTTTGCTTTGGACGGATATTCAATGGTTCCTCGATACTGTTACTCTGGTTTAAGTTGGCGTTGGCCAAGGTGATTTTCTCTGCTGTCGCAGCAGGCTTTTTCTTCGAATTTATGGCAAGGTTCACTTTCATCGGCTTACTATTGTAATTGACGACTTTCACGATAAGCTGTTGCGCAACGGCATCAAATACTGCAGAAGCATATAGGCTATCTTTGCCCGCTACGAATTCACCATCCCGTTTGATCGGAACAATACTTGTCCCTTTATTGGTCGCATATAATTTTTGCACGTGGTAGCTCGGTGTTCCATATACCTGCAAGTTATCCACCCAAATTAAATCAGGTGACCACTGCCAGCCTTCGACATGACCGAATAATGGCGCGTAAGATGCCATTTCCACTACGTCGCCATTTCGTTCCAGGCCCGTCATGAAAGCGGCTTCCGAGAGGGCCGCCTCCCAGGTACTTTTGCCAGGACCGTTTGGTCGTGTGGTATGCGAAGCGTATTCCCCTGCGAAGATTTTCACCCCATTTCTAGGGTAATTATCATAACGATTGGCGCTCGACAGAAACCAGGATGGTGGGCGGTAATAATGTTCATCAATGATATCGATATTCATCGCCCGCAGTTTATCATCTAAGAAGTCAAAACGATCTCCTTCGGGATCGGTACCCGAACTGGCGATAATTTTGATCTCCGGATGTTTCTCGTTTAACGCTTTCTTGAAGACGGTTAACCGCTCGATATATTGCGGGCCCCAATTTTCATTTCCAACGCCCAACATGCTGAGGTGGAAAGGCTCAGGATGCCCATATCCGCTCGTAATTTTCCCCATTTTGTAGCTGTTGTGCCGTTAGCAAATTCAATCAGATCCAAAGCGTCTTGAACATATGTATCTAACTCATCTAAGGGTACCACTTCACCGGTATTAAATTGGCAGGCCATACCGCAATTGAGAATTGGCACCGGAGATGCGCCAATATCTTCCGCCAGCAAAAAGTATTCATAAAATCCTAAACCGAAGGTCTGAAAATAATCAGGTGTCAGACGATGGCTAAACTCGGTATTCCAGCGGTTGATAATCAATTCCCTTTCCGTTATTGGTCCAACCGTTTTTTTCCATTGAAACCGATTGGCCAAATCTCTCCCTTCAACAATACAGCCGCCAGGAAAACGGATAAAGCCGGGTTTCATATCGGCAAGCATCTGAACCATATCTTTACGTAAACCCTTCGGTCTACCTTTCCAGGTGTCTACTGGAAATAACGAAAGCATATCGACGTCTAACGTACCTGTCCCTGTAAACCACACATTTAATTTGGCTTTATCTGTCGTTTGGTTGGCAGGAAATTTGACTGCAGCTTCAGACCATGATCCGACGGATTCAAGCGGAAGTTCAGCTGTTCCAATAACTTTATTCTGTTGATCGAGCAGTTCAACATGGATTTTCATTCCTTTAGCTGCACTTTGGTATTGTACTGAGAATTCATATGCTGCACCCGCTTTCACTCCCATTCCTCTAAAGCCTTCATTTTGTAGACCTAATTTCAGGTTAGCTGCACTATGTATCCTTAAATAACGTTTGTTCCCTTTACGTTTGCCATCGTTTAGTAGCAGGTAGCTTCCCTCAGGACCATTTTCGAGCTTTTTCCAGCCCATCCAAGGCTGATCAAACTCAAATGATCTATTCTTTACCAATTCTGCATAGATTCCCCCATCGGCACCAAGATTGATATCTTCAAAAAAGACGCCCCACATATGCGGCGATATGTTGCCTGTAGGTTTATCCAACGCAACATTTAATGTTATCGGTGACTGCGCCAATGCTGAAGAGCCCAAGCTCGCTAACAGTAACAGTGTTGACAGTACTCTTTTCATCCCTATATTTATTTTTTCAACAATAATTTATTATTTCAGGTTTTACACCAGCTTTAACAGCACAAATAGGGTAACACGACATGACAACCCTATCAAAATTAGCTGTTATATTAATTCCAATACAATAACTGAAAATGCAGGAATGTCCACTTCAATTGTACCATTTACAACCTTTGCCTTATTGTACACAACAGGTGCAATTGTTGCGGGTTTCTTAAAGGAATTATAATCGCGTAGGTTGTCCGCGGTAAGTATTCGACCTGTTACTTTTCCAGCTTTCACCGAACCCAAATCTACCTTTACCTTATTATTCTTTTTCGGATCAATATTTACTAAGGAGATATGTGTACGACCTTGCTGATCTTGAGAGGCTGAAACCGACACGGCCGGAATTTTTTCTTGGTTAAATTCAAAATCCGTTGATTGAAGGGAAATAGGAATTAACTTGGCATCCTGATGTACCTTATACATTTCCATCACATGATAAGTCGGCGTCAAAATCATATTCTTTCCTTCTGTCAGGATAACAGCTTGCAATACATTCACGGCTTGGGCAAGATTGGCCATCTTCACCCGGCGAGCATGATTGTTAAAGATATTGAGTGTCATTCCTGCAATCATGGCATCACGCATGGTATTTTGTTGGTAGAGAAAGCCCGGATTCGTGCCAGGTTCTACCGCATACCAGCCGCCCCATTCGTCTACGATCAGATCCACCAGTCCTTTCGGATCATATTTGTCCATGATGGCGATATTCTTTTCCACGAGCTCATTCATAAACCAAGCTGATTTCATGGTTTTAAAATACTCCTCCTCCGAATATTGCGTTGCAGAGCCCTTGTCGTCCCAGTTGATCACGGCATAGTGATGAAGTCCCATGCCTTTCATCAAACCACTTGGAATTTTCTTCATCAAAGTCTCCGTCCAATTATAATCGGCACTATTGGCTCCCGAGGCGATTCGATACAAACCGCTTCCATTGGTCCAGTCCGACATAAACGTGGCGTATTTGCGGTAGATGTCTGTATAGTAATCGGCAGTCATATTTCCGCCACAGCCCCAGGCTTCATTTCCTACGCCCCAGAATTTCACCTTCCAAGGCTCTTGCCGACCATTTTTTCGTCGCCAATCCGACATGGGGCTCTCGCCTTTAAAATTCACATATTGAACCCAGTCGGCAAGTTCCTGCACCTCACCGCTCCCCACATTTCCCGCCAGATAAGGCTCTGCACCCAACAATTCACACATATTGAGAAAATCGTGTGTACCAAAAGAGTTATCCTCTGTCACGCCGCCCCACCAATTGTTTACGATAGCAGGACGCTGGGCTTTGGGGCCAACGCCATCCTTCCAATGATACGTATCGGCAAAACATCCTCCTGGCCAACGCAAATTGGGAATATTCAACTTCTTAAGAGCTTCGATGATATCTTTCCGGACGCCGTCAGCATGGGGAATCGAATCATTTTTCTCACCGACATAAAATCCATCATAAATACAGCGTCCCAAATGTTCGGCAAAATGTCCATAGATATGTCGACTTATAATCTGCTCCTGCTGTGGTGTTTCCAATCTTACACTACTCTGTCCATACAGTAATCCAGTGGCCAGCGTAAAAACAACGCCTAATTTTAATCTTAGCTTCATCATATCGATTTTATTATTTCACACTAAATTGATAGGTTGTCTTTGAACTATATTTTTCTCCAGGTTTTAACACCGTTGATGTAAAATTGGGGTGATTTGGTGCATCTGGAAAATGTTGTGTCTCCAAACAAAAGGCAGAACGGAATGGATACACTTTTCCTCTTTCCCTTTAGGATCCGAATCCTTCATAAAATTACCGCTGTAAAACTGCAAGCCTGGTTCGGTTGTGTAGATGTCCATTTCAATACCTGTCTTGGTAGCATACACCTGTGCGACCTTCTGGAAACCATCCTTCTTGTTGAGTTCAAAATTATGGTCATAGCCCTTTCCAATCTTCAGTTGAGCATTTTGATCTTCAATACGAGCGCCAATGCGTGTCGGTTTGGTAAAATCGAATGCGGTGCCCGCGACAGGCAAGCTCTTTCCTGTTGGGATCAAGGTATTATCAACTTCGGTAATTGCCTTTGCATCAATCTGAAGTTCATGATCCAAAATAGAAGAATCTCCGGCTCCATTGAGGTTAAAATACGCATGGTTGGTCAGATTTAAGACCGTCTCTTTATCTGTTGTCGCCTGATAGGCGATGGCCAAATTGTCCTCCAGGGTGTAGGTCCTGTATCTTGACCGTTCCTGGATACCCCGCTTCTTTATCAGGTGAGGTATAGGCTAATGTGATTGATGTATTAGTGCTACTAACAACATCCCACACCTTATTGTAAACGCCATTGGTACCGCCATGAAGTGAGTTCTCGCCATCATTCTTTTCCAACGTATACACCTCACCATTCAGTTTAAATGATGCTTTCCCGATCCGGTTACCATAACGCCCTACAATGGCGCCGTAAAAATTATTATAGTTATCCTTGTATTCTTTGGCCGAATCATAGCCCAAAATCACATCAGTCGCTTTACCGTTCTTATCCGGGACTTTTAAACTCACCAGACGTGCACCATAATTTGTCAACGTAATGGCGAGTTTGTCGTTCTTGAGCTGGAACAGTTTAACTTCTTTACCATCAATCTGACTGTCGAAAGCAGGGCTGGAAGTAGAATCAGCCATCGTTGCTGCTTGCTTATTTTGAGTTGATGAAGATTGGCAGCCATAGGCCAATGAAGCACAAGTCAACAAACCAATAATAATTTTCTTATTCATCTGTAATTAAGTTTTACCCCATCGGTCTGATGGAGGCTTCCTAATTTTCATTAGGAATGGTTCATAATTTTTTAATTATTCAAATGGCAACATTCTACCAAAAACGCACGTAGATAGCGGTCACCAACAATAAAGTCACAACAATTAATGCCAATACGGATGGTTCTACTTTAAACATCGACCGATCCAATACAAAAGCTTTTGGATTAACCTTTGGTCCAAATATGCTCACAGCAATCATAGCAATCATTGTAAATACAAATGCGAGTCCCATACATATCTGGAATGGTATTTCATAAACGCCCGCTTTGTTGAGATATGCCGTATAGATCCATGTCTCTGGTCCGAAAACCTTTGTTGCAAACTCATTGAAAAATATAGACAACGCAAATCCCGTAACAAGGCCTGTAATGGCGGCTGCACCTGTCGTCCTTTTCCAAAACATTCCTAGCAAAAACATCGCAAAAACACCTGGGCTGATGAAGCCTGTATATTTTTGGATAAAAGTAAATCCGCCGGCACCACCGATGCCCAGCGCATCATTCCAGGTAAACAAAACAGAAAGTAGAATAGAGATCACGATGGTTATCTTTCCAACCCACACCATTTTTGCTTCGCCCGCATCTTTATTGATGTATTTTTAAAGATATCCAATGTAAAGATCGTTGCGATACTATTGGCCTTTCCGGCCAATCCGGCCACAATAGCCGCTGTAAGCGCCGCCAGCGCAAGCCCTTTCATTCCATTGGGCAGATAGCCCAATATCGCTGAATATGCATTATCGGCGTGAAACACTCCTCCAGGAGCCATTTCGTGTTGTAACGCACCATTTTTGTATAGCACATAAGCGGCTATCCCTGGAAGCATAACGATAATTGGCATAAACAATTTTAGAAATCCCGCAAAAAGAATCCCTGTGCGTGCAGTCTTTAGATCGGCTCCCAAAGCGCGTTGTGTGATGTATTGATTACAACCCCAGTAATTTAGGTTGACAATCCAGATTCCGGCAAGGTACATTCCTATTCCAGGCAGCATCAGATACTTATTGATATCTTCCTGACTAGCTCCTGGCCCTGGTTTATCGACAAATAGGTTAAAATGCTCCGGCGAATCTTCCATCAATTTATTGAATCCAGCCAAGGCGTCTTGTCCCAAACCAAAATGTTCACTGACCAAGGTCAATGCCACATAGGTCGTCGCTATACCGCCAATAATTAATACAACAACCTGAATAACATCTGTAAAACCAATAACACGCATTCCGCCTAAAGTAATAATGACGGCAAATACGGCTAAAGCAACTGTAATGGTGTGGAAGCTGTCGCCACCTCCGGCCATACTCGAAATGGCAATTGCCCCGAGATACAGGATAGATGTCAGATTGACAAAACATACAAAAACAACCAGAAGATTGCCATGATGAGACTCGTCGTTTCATTGTATCGGTTGTTCAAAAACTGAGGCATCGTGAAAATCTTGTTTTCAGATAGACCGGAATAAACCAAACCGCAACAATAATTAACGCTACCGCAGCAATGAGCTCGTAAGCAGCTACAGCAATACCAACCTCAAATCCATTGCCGCTCATGCCAATAAACTGTTCAGCAGAAATATTCGATGCGATCAATGAAGAGCCTATGGCCCACCAGGTCAGTGATCCTTCTGCCAGAAAGT
>JAMRYI010001590.1:0-18798 GCA_029231635.1 Ditylenchus weischeri | reverse complement strand
AAAATACATCGAAAAGATTTTTATATCACTTCAATTGATTTAAGTAGACATATTCTCGATGATAAATTTTAAATAAATTGATATTTATTGTATATATATATATATATATACCGTATTCTCTCTAATAGAGCAGCACTCTCTATTTGAACAGCTCTCTCTAATAGAGCGGCACCCACTGAGGGGGGTTGAAAAATAGAGCGGCACTCTCTATTAGACCGGCACTCTCTAATAGAGCGGCACCCCCTGAGGGGTTTAGACTAAATGAGCAAATTATCTATTGTATTATGAACTTCAATTTGTTCAAATAACCGCATTTTCACTTGAATTTTGTGATTTCGAAAGCAGTCGTGAATCAGTGTGCGACAATAATTTGCACAAGAATCAGTATCACTGTATAGTACCCTGCATAGTACCCTTTATTTTTCGAGGTATCCATATACACTATTTTAGGCGTACAAAAATGAACAGTATCGGCCACGAAGAATCAGAAGTCGAGTCGATTGTGGAAAGCCAAGGATCAAACTCGTCAAAGAGCGAAAGGCTTATTCCATTGAAAAGAAGCTCGAAGCCATCGATTATGCTAAGAAATTCAATTCTAAAAAAGCAGCAAGTGACAAGTTTGGGATCAGCTGCTCTACTGTGCAAGATTGGGTCAAGCAGGAACAGGAGCTTCGTGATATGTCGTAAGTGTTGAAATCAGCTGTGTTTTGTGCTATTAGTATTTTTTTCTAGCAAGAATTCAAAGCGACTTGCTGGGGCTGGACGGCACCTCACATTTGCAGAGCTCGATGTTGAGTTAGCCAGTTGGGTTCGAGAGCAAAGAGCGGAAAAGAAGAAGGTATCAAGACGGATCCTCAAGCAACAGGCGGTCAAAATTTTTGTCCAAGACGCCGAAAGTGACAAGGAATTCAAGGTATAATTTTTCTTTTAAAAGAAAGTCTCGATCATGACTATCATTTTCTCAATTAAGGCTAGTGAAGGATGGTTGCAAAAATTCATGGACCGTTACAAGTTTCGATCTCGCGTTCCAACTACTGTGTGTCAAAAACCTCCAATAGAATACGAAGAAGCTTTGGTCAAATTTGTCATGTACATTAGTCAGCTGCGGGAAAAAACCAAGTAAGAATTTGAAATAGTTTTACCTTTTTTGTCTAAGTTCAGTAATTTCAGGTACTAGCTAGGGGCTCGCCTGTCGGCGGACCACCCTCCTAGTCAAGGTAAAATGTAACTTTTGAAAAATGATACAATTGAAAAATTAAAAAACAATAAAAAAAATATACTCACGCAAAACATCAAAGAGTTTCTCATAACTGGCAAACCGATTTTCCCTGGCAGACTTTCTTTCTCTTTTGGCACAGTAATTTACTCCTACCAAACCTACGCACTCCTGCCTTATTTGCCCGCTCTTTTGTCTGGGGTAGGCGGACCATGAGAGAAAAATGAAAAAAAAACAAAATCAAGAATTAACATTTCGGAAAAAAAAATCGGAAAAAGAATCACAGTGAATCTATTACTATCTTATCAAATTTCGGGCACCATCCGTTACTGTTTCGAAGAATCTTAATTTCTCGTAAAAGTCATTTTTGTTTGCTGACAGTCTCACTTACTCACTTGCCACACCTAACCCTACTTTTGACCAATCTGTCAATTTCTCATACATATGTCCATTCTCCTCATGTACGTACATATATTTTTTCCCACCGGACTATTCTCTAGGCCCAAACGATATTCTCATCTGTTGAAAATATCGTTAATAACAATTTACTAATACAAATTCAAAAAAATCTTTCTGTCGAAAAGTGATATTTGTGGGCGATGATCTGACTTATTTGATCAATCATATTTATCTAAGTTTACACTCATCATGTAGCCTCACATGGGCAGAATTGCACTATGCTTTTCTTTTTCAAGTTTTGATAAAAAAGAAAATTTTCGATTTTAAAATTGATATCATCCTTCATAAAACTTAGTTAATAACGGTGTTCATATCTGTCAGAAAATATCGTTAGCAACAATGTTTGCTTAAACTACTCACTCTCGCTCTTTTCTCTCCTGGTCACCCTCTTGACTCTTCAAGGGCCCTTCTCATTCCACTCATTCTCTTGACTAACCTACCTACTCGCATATATCTCTGATCAGTCTATCGGTGAGCCTACGTAATTCAGATACTTCTCACTTTCCATCTACACTTATGTAGTACTATATAGAAGTTTCGAACCACTACTCACTCTCTGGTACTCTACCTCCTCATGGCACCCCTACTACTAACTGGGATGGCTACTCACTCCTTCGGCATGCCAAAAATAATCAAACACAAAGACAAAATAATAAAAAAAACCTTTGAAACAAAAATACAACTTTCCTCTTGAGACAAAAAAATAAAAATTTAAATTCAAAATAAAGTGCCAAATTTCAATTTCTTCTAAATAACCACCTCCATAAAATCATAAATACCCCGGGTTCCGGTCTCGTATCGAACCGATCTTTTTAAAAGAAAGCTGAGATTTCGGGCTACATTTAAATTAGGGCAAAAATTTCCCTCACAACAGCTCGGAGATTTTGACTCTGGAACAAAAAAAACGACAATTTGCTCACTAAAACCCAAAAATTGAAACCAAAAAATTTTTCAAAACCAAAATCCAAAACAACCATTCTACTCCTGAGATTCCAAGCTTCAATTTAAAAAAATCGACAAAAAACCTAACAAAAAACCTCAAAAAAGCAAAAACATCAATTGTCCGCAGACAAACAAAACATCTCTAATACTATATAGGGATTCATATATTTTTGCAAACTGCTGTTTGGCTCGATCCATCTGGAGGCAAGTGCATCGCCGAGAATGGTGCGAAAGAGGTTTGTGCCGTCTTATAATGTGATCAATAGCTTATTGGTTTGTTTAGGTCTCAGTATTGACGACTGGACACGATAAGCTAAGAATCACAGTGATGCTGACTGCAAGAAGTGATGGATATAAGTGCATGCCCTACGTGCTTCTGCCTCGCAAGCGACAAGATCCGGTAATCGTCGAAAAGTTTAAGGGAAAGCTACAACTGGCTTGGCAAGGAACTAATTGGATGAACGATCAGCTGACTGCCGATTATCTACAGCGTGTGATGGGACAATCTCTTTTCGCAAAGCGCCTTCTAGTGTGGGACTCATTCCGTTGCCATATTTCTCAAGCAACAAAGAAACTGCTAAAATCGTGCAAGCTCGATACAGCGGTGATTCCAGGCGGTGTACAAAGTTTGTGCAGGTGTCTTATCTACATTGACTTTGTTTTTCCGTAGCTTTATCACGTACTTAAGGCTCCGGATGTGTGCTGGAATGCTCTTTCAAGTCAAAATTTCGACAATTCTGAGGACTGGATGATGCATGACAAAGAACTGACCAAAGCAGGCAACCCAAAAGCTGTTTCGATCGCCGTCTACTTACAATGGATTGTCGATGCCTGGGAAAGTCTGCCAACAACACTTATCTCCAATTCGTTCAAAGTCTGCGGGATCACCAATGCTACAGATGGGTCAGAGGATGATCAGATTCACTGCTTTTAAAAAGATGGCTCAGTGCCGACTGGTCGTGTCAAGCTACAGCAAGCTCGCAATGACAAAGAATTGGCCGAACTTCTTGAAGAAATTGATCTAGAAGAGGAGCAAGACATGTTTGACGATAATAGTGATGTTTCACTCGATTGTTGATAAAATTGTGGGAGTTGTAAATAAACAATGTTTATTTGAATCTGCAAAGTTCCACTCGATGAGTTTTCAGTGTAACAAATTTCATATAAGTTTTTGAGAAATGTGAAAGTCGAAAAATAGAGCGGCACTCTCTATTTGAACGGCACTCTCTAATAGAGCGGCATGCCGCTCTATTAGAGAGAATACGGTATATTAGAGATGGAAAAAGACGTGCGGGCGGGATAACGGGACGTGATTTTCGGCCAAAATTTTTGCGGGACGGGATTGCGGGGTTCCAAAAAATTTCGGGCGGGATCCCGCACCCTACGTGCGGGATTTTCTTGATTTACGGGAAAACATAGGATCAAAAGTACCCATCAAGTTTTTTTGCGACGCTTTGTTCTTTTCGACTTCCCTGAGCTTATTTGCAAATGCTTCGTGAGTCCTGGCATGTGTTAAGAGCTTTTTTGTACTTCGATCGGTCATCTGAATTGTTCGCTCGCACGCACCACACTTTGCTTCAGTTGCCGACAACTTTGTGAACAGTCCGATTTTCCATATTGCACTCATCTAAAAACAAGCAATAAATACCGTTTTTTCTGTAGTAAGTCCCCCGGGGAGTCATTGTTCAACCCTTGAAAAATCTGAAAATCTTCGATTTTGAGATTTTTGGGTGTTCAACTGAAATCTAAAAAGTGGAATCGACTAAGATCGTGGTGATAAAGAAAACGCGAAAAACAAAGTTTTTTTTTGCAAAGTTTTTTCTTTAGGTTGAGATATCGGGTCGATACAGGGGAAGTTATTAGAGAGAGGGGACTTAATAGAGAAACTACGGTAAACGGGAAAAACGTTCCATTTTGTAACAAAAATTTGCTGTAAAAAATAACAAAATGGCATGCGGGATTAAGTCGAAAAACGGGACGGGATTGCGGGACGGGATTTTAGCCGAAAATCGTGCGGGACGGGACGGGGTCCCGCACGAGACCCCGTCCCGTTTCCGTCTCTACCAATAAGATAAAAAAATATTAGGAGTTACAATTATTTTTAAATCAGTTGCAATATTTTCGGGACGACCTGAATTCTCTTTATAACTACAACGCTTGTATTCAAGCCTTATTTTCGTGCTGTTAGTTTTTTTTATAAAAAATGCAAAAATAGTAAACCTAAATTTTCTAGATCGCTTCGGACCTGAATGGCTCAGTGCTGAATGGAAGTCCACACTGGATTCTATTAGTCCTCTTTTGCAGGGCAGTACACTAGCAATGCGAGAGACTGAATATATCGCAGAGTTCCAGCAACTGAAAAACTGGTCGACTTTGCAAAATTTCAACCAAATTTCTTTACAATTCCACTATTGTGATAATATTCAGTTGCACCAGTTTTCATCTACTCTGTTATACAGCTTTTCTGTAATTCAGTTTACTTTACTTAGATGCAAATTAAATCCTATGGATTTATTAACATTTCTGGAAAATATTCCTGAGGATAGAAAAGGCAAACTGATAGTGCGATTGAGGTTATGCAAGTGCCTGATGAGTAGACGGAAAGAATTCCTTCGCCTAGCTAAACAGGTGATTAGAACACTATAAGTTAAATCTGTCGAGGAAAGTGTGCCAACAAAAAGTGTTTTTTAAACCTAGGGCGGAGAAAGTGACTTCCACTTAACTAGGATATAGCCCAACCTCCACCTCTACCTCCAGGCTGAGGTTAAGGTTAATTCAATGGGATTTTTAAGGTTAATTAAGAAAGGGAGTTAAGGTTGATCGAGTGAAAGCGTGAAGTTTAACATAGCCAAAAAAAATTTAGAGCTTTGCTGCCGCTAATATTCCATGTCCTTATGAACTTCAAATTGTGCAGGAATCCCATCCAGAACGTGATGCCAAAAAGGTCTTTAAGCGGATCAATAAAAAAACTAGAGAAATTTTGCGATGCTATATAGACAACACGAACAAATGTAAAACATCCAAGTGTAGTGTTATTGTTTTGAAACGATATTTATTGTAATAATCAATTACAGGGTGCGCCAATTTTTTTGCACGTATTTGTTTTGGCCATAACTTTTTGGTTTTTCATGATTTTGACTTAATTTTTTTTTAAAGAAAGCTGAGACTCTAGGCAACCGAACCGTACCAAACATTGACAAAAAAATTTATTTGAACACCACTTTGTGACAACAGTCAAAATAAACAACTCTTTTCACTCATATTCCTGCTCAACTGATCTTCCGTTGGCGACGGCATCCCTTCAACATTTCCAGCCCACCAAACACTAGAATGCGAATTTGCCTGGAAGAATTCGACCACCTCAGCTGATTTCTCTTCAGTTCGAACCCACTAAACATGCTGTTGGTTACAAGAACTGTGCTGGTAACCAAACCTTATTGCCAGTCTTCTTCTTTCGATCAACACTTCCTTGGCTTTTGAACTTTGCGTACCAACCCCACAGCCTGTTCTTGTCCGGCACCTTAGTATTCCTTCCAAGCTCCCTCCAAAAAAAACTAGCTTTTTATATAATTGTTGACAATATGACCCTTACTCCTTATGAATTTTAACTGGGAATTATAGGTAGGACAATCAAATTTTGTAATTACGTTCTTGACCGACTTTTCCATGTTCTACAATCCTGTCAAAAAAAAATCTCAAAACTGTGAAAAATCTTGAAAGAAACGCTTTTTTCTAGGTTTGTATGCATGTTTTTTCATGCATCCACAGTCACTTCCGAGTGACGACTCGACCACAGGGTACTGTCTACACTCAGTTCTTTTAGTGTTAAGTAATGCTTCCATTGTTAAAAACTAATTATAATTTTTTTGCTGAATTTGCTAACTGAATTGTTGCTAAATCTGATCGGAATTTGATTTGAACAAAACTATGATTAATTTTTCCCTTGTCGCCTTCAGCATCATATTATTAAAATATAAAAACCCCTCTCCAATTGAAGCCCCCTCTCTAATATAAGCCCCCTGGTGTCAATGTGACCCTAGAGCACTTTTAAAACTACCGTTTTTTTAAATTGTCGAAAAGGGCTGATTTTGGCTAAAGTACACAATTCCCCTCACAGGTGCCCAAAATTCAAATTCATAATCAGTTCAACTTGAAAAAAACGCCAAGCATTTTTCGAATGAATTTTTTTTGATATATTAAAAAAAATCTGAACTATTTACCAAAAACTTTAATTAAATTTTTGCGAGAAATATTATTTTTGAAACTCTAAATACCCAGAACATTTTTATTGGGTTGTCTCACAATTAATGAGACTTTTTTAAAATTATACACTCAACTTTTTTCTTTTCAATTTGTAATTCTTTTTTGCGTTTGCCTTTTTTCTTGGATACTAATCCAGATGTCTTTTTTAATCTTAATCACAATAGATCACAATAGATCACAATAAAATTAAAAAATCTAATAAAGAAAGATTCCATCATCTTCCACAAGACAATACAAGGCCTCAGTATCCCGCTGAGCGTCTTCGCATTAGCGAATACAAGACTTTGTTGGGAACTGCTGCCAATACTAATCCACCGCTACAATAGCCATATTTCTGAAGCGCCTACCGATTATCCAATTTGAATCGTTAATCAGCAACTGGCAACGCAGGAAGGTTTACTGAAAATTGTAACATGGTAAGATCTTCCAACGGCGAAACCGACACAAAGCAGTATCCTTCTTGTCTTCTTGTAGCTTGGCAATTATGGAGCTAGTTATATCCACTTGTACACTGATGCTCTTTCGGAGCGATAGATAGGAACATATAAGCAGTTAAAATACTGACTTGTCATTTCAGCGGCCGTGACACATTGACTTTTGCGCGCGCTTAAATTGTTTCACCTGATTGTCGCTGCTTGCTCACGGCTAACTTTGCTATCGGCTCCTTCTGCACCACAGTAGCACGTCTTGTTTGAACCATCAGGCTTGCCTAAAAACCCAAAACAATATTTTGAAAAGACGACAGAAAAAAGTGCATAACTACAGAATTTTCAGCACAATTTTTATACGAAAATGTAGTCTATACATTTAGCTGCCAGAAAAGTCAGACCAATTTTGTAAAGTCAGAATTTTCGCAACTATAGACCGTTCAAAGCAAAGAAGTGGCATTTTTCCGAATAAAAATAGGGGTTTTTTTCATTTCCCATCTAACTTTTGCATAAGACACCATAAATTTGCATTTTTTGTATACGTCCTTGGTACCCAAATATAGCAAATTTACTCCTCTATCAAGCCCTCGGTTATGTTTGAGAAATATATGACGAAAATACTTTCTAGAATCTCAATTAAGTTAACCAGATAAAGAAACTTTTTGAATTTTTTTAACATAAATCAATTGTTATTTTGAAATTCTGCAGGTTTCATGGGCAAGTGATGGCTTATTCAAAAGCCCTTGGTATGAGGAATTTTTCGGTCAACAGCATTTCACAAAAAATTATATCTGACATACAAAACAGTCAGGGTCCAAAATTGACCATTTTCTCCAATTTAATGCTAATGATTATGAATTTGAATTTTGGGCCCCTGTGCCCTGTCCCAAAAATGCCTAAAATTGTGTCCTAGGGTCATTTTAGCTGCTTTTTAACGTAAGTAGTAGTGGGAATCTACCTATGATTAAAATTTTTCCAAAAAGAGCATAAAAATAGACTTTGAACATAGATTTCCTAACTGGGACTTACCACATAAAGAAGCTTTTTTCATGCATCCAGAGTCACTTTCGAGTGATTTGCGCATCTTAAGTCCAAGCCGGGGCTTGAGAGTTTGGGACGCGCGCACTCACTTACTTTAGACATAATTCCGAGCAAGACTCTTGATCAAAAATGCATTGCTCTTTTTGCCAAGTCCCATATTGGAAAACATGGTAAAACGGACAAACAAGGTATTTGAGTACCATCCAAAACTGGCAAAAAGTCGAATTTTGGTCAAAACTTTTTTTCTGGAAAAGGCTTTTCCAATCGTTTTTCGCTCTTTCTTTACGTAAAAGTAGTCAAAACCCATGAAAACGAGGCTTAAATCGTTCTTCGGGTTTGATTCAGTTTGTATTCAAATTTGTATTAAACGAAAAGAGAATAAGTTCGTGAGCAAACCAGTTTGCGTTTGAAAAGTAAACTATAACGCTGGCAGTGCTCAAAAATCCTATTACACATTTAAATTACGATTCCCATCCCTGTTTTGATGTCATATGAACCGGCTTAAATTGTGCTTTCTTATAAGCTATTGAACTGCAGATATTTTTTAAATTCAAACACACCCGCTTTTGTGAAAAAAAATATGGGCTCTATTTAAGAAGAGGTACCATTTTTTGCCTTGGTCCCCCCTATTGATTTTTTTGTAAATTGTTTTCACTTGCTTTATAATTCTATTCTATCAGTCTTCTATTTATGTTGTATTGTATTTATTTCTACTTCAGCCATACAACACCCATCCACCCAAAAATTTCTACTTTTCAGGCATACTAACCCCATTTACCCCAATATTTCAAGTTTTCAGACTCACGACCCCCATGCCCCAACCTTACTTTAGGCTTAGGTCTTAGGCTTAGCCTTTAGGCTTAGGATATATCATTTCACATACAAACAAACCTCAAGAAACACCATTTGTATGCCCGTGGCTTGAAAAAAAATTTTTTTTTGCTTCAGGAATAGAACACCCATCCACCGAAAAATGTTGAATGTTTTGAAGGTGTTCTTTGATCAGATGGGGAAAATATATGATTAGCTAAGCAGTTGAATTGTTATCTTGGAATTGTCGATGGTGTGTTATCAATAAAATTTACAAAAAAAATCAATAGGGGGGACCAAGGCAAAAAATGGTACCTCTTCTTAAATAGAGCCAAAATATGTTTTCCAAAATGCAAATTTTTGTAAAATTGCAATTTCTCCATTTTTCATGCAGTCTTGACCTGATTTTTATTGTAAATTCCAATGCAACGAAAAAAGCCGACAAGTTGGCCGGAACGCATTACGTCTCGATGGTGGAAAGCTGAAAGTTACAACCATTTGAATTTACCATATCATACGAAATTCCCCACACAAGTATCCCATAACTTTTTTTTGCTATGGAAACCATTATTAGTAACACCGGGTTCGTGATCAGCTTAATCGATTTGCATGTAAAACTTCTTTTTGACTTAAAAACTCACTCTCAAATTTCAAATTCCGCTCAAGAAAATAAATATTTTAATCATATTTTTCGTATTTGTTTAAATATTTATTGTCTTCAGCGGAATTTGAAATTTAACGGTCAAAGTTCACAAAAAATTGTGTGAAAATGAGTAAAAATAAATGTTTATATTAGAATGGTGCTAATTCAGAAAAATATTTAAGTGTATTTTTCATAACGTATATATTTCGATCCATATGCATGATTTTCACCGACTGACTTTTCAAAAGTCTCTCAAAGAAGTGGTAAAATACGATGGACATTACAGAAAAATTAACTATACTATAGAATGCCCCCCTCTGGCAGCGCAAAATTTACTTTTTCGCAAGGGGACGGGCCCGTCGCCAATTGATTCTCGTGCTCTAAAATGGCACGGAAATTATTTAGTTTCTGAAAAATTGAAAAAAAAAGTGAAAAAAAAAGCCTGGGCAGTCTTTGCACTCACTCTGATTTTTTAGGCAGTGAGTGAGAGTGAGAATCAAAATATTTTAGGGCAGTGAGAATGAGAGTGAGAGTAGAGAAAAAAGAGTGAGTGAGAGTGAGTGAGAGTGAGTGAGCTCACTGAGATTCTCACTACGAGTGAGAATAACTAGAATCAAAAAAAATTTTAAATTTTATTAACTAAAGCCATTGGCAGACAAGGCAGTTGATGTAATTGAAGATGCCGTTTCGCCTGATGCCGTGCCACCAACTCTTGATCCAATTATTTTGCAGAAACAGGTGAAGACAGCAGTTGACAATTACCTAGCCGAGTTGCATGAACAAGTTGTAAAAAATAAGGTAGTAGATGCAAACATTGTGCTTGATTGATCAGTGTTAATTGTCTCTCTTTATTTTTGAATTCAGGTGTACGCATTGCTTTGATTTAAATAAAAACTGTGTTGATCTTGGCCTGAAACAGAAAAATGTAATTCTCACTCAATTCTCACTGAGAATGAAAAAGTAAGCAAGTGAGAGTGAGACTGAGATTGAAAATATTGGAGTGAGTGAGAGTGAGTGAGAATAAAATCGGAAAATTGAGTGTGAGAGTGAGAGTGAGTGAGCTCACTCTCACTCTCACTCACTGAGATTCTCACTTTGAATGAGCTCACGCAAACACTGGCCCTGGGTACCCAATGTAAAAATTTATTAGAATTAAAATTTTTTAAATTAGCGCCAAAACATTTTAAAAGGGATTAAGGACTGTATAGGGAGGGGAAGGGAATAAATGGAAGCCACTAATCTTACAGAATCCAACAAACGAATAAACAAACGAATATAATATCAAACGAATATAATTTTTCGAATAAAAAAATATTTTGTCTACATCGGTGCACCTCTGGTTTTTTCTAACTTTAATCGTCAACGACTTGGAAGAGAAGGTCTGCAAGCAAGTGTAAGGCTTAGAAACTGTCAAGTATTCGCATTATCCTCATCATTTTAGGTCAACCTCCAGACATACCAGGCGTCTACCAGGTGGAGGAAGATCTGCGAAGCACGCTCATCTCGACAAGGAGCTGGCGAAGTGGGTCCGGATGAATAGACGCGACAAGAAGAAGATTTCCTGACGGATGATCCAGCGCCAGGCAGAGCCGGAGTTCAAGCCAACCGATTAGGAGTTCAGAGTGGAATTAAAGCATTTTTTTTTAAATTATTTCGACCTTTTATTGATTAAATAAATTATTTATGATTTGAAGGAGCAGGGGACACTCTCTAATAAACCAACACTTTCTAATAATCCTACCTTAAAAGTAATCGATATGTACCGTATTACCTCTATTAAGGCCCCATGGGGCCTTATTTTTCAAACCCTCAAAAATCAGAAAAATTTGAAGTCTATCTCGAGATTTTTGGGTGCTCAACGAAAATAAAAAAAGCGGAATCGGTAGAGCTCTTGAGAGTTAAGAAAACACGATAAACAGATTTGCAAACTATTTTCTCTGGGCTCAGATATAGGTCCTCAAAGTCGAGGGTAGGGCCTTATTAGAGGTGGGGCCTTAATAGAGGTAATACGGTAATTCTACAGTGAGAATATTAGATAGATTACGGTACTCAAAACGTAACACTGGAGTTTGGAGTCATTTTAAGTATCAAGTTGTATATAATTATGTCCACTAGAGTACGGATAAAAACGTAAGTCTTGAAATATTTCCAAAAAGCTTAGGACATCCCTGGTTTGGACCTGGGCAAAATTTTTCCTAAAAAAATTATTTCCAAATTTTAATCTAATGTCATCTTCGTCGTGTCGATTTACGATATTATCATTTGAGGTGAAAAAATAAGGGGGTAAACAGAGTTATAAAATTAACTGAGGCTCGAAAAATCCCATTTACAGTCAAAATACCCGTCTAAAGTCTGTCATTTTAATGCATTTGGTTGATACATTTTCAAAAATACATACTCAAAATGACGCTAGAAAGCGGGACTACATCGTGAGTATGAAGTTGTGAAAAAAATTATTATAAAAAGAGTTATAAAATTAACGGAGGTTAGAAAAGTCCCATTTTTGCAGTCGAAATACCTCCTCCCTCCTACGCCCTACCCCTCACCCTAAAGTATGTCCTCCTTTACCGATACAGTTTTTTGGGCGGGGGGTTTATTCAAAAACCGGATAATTCAACAAAGGAAAATTCAACACCCACGTTTTCAAAAGACGAATAATTCAACAGTGGATTATTCAAAAAGCGGATAATTCAACAGAGTAATTTTCAACAGTCGGATTATTTAACAAATTTATATTCAAAAGTCGGATAATTAAACTGCGAGATTTCGGTTTTATCGGGAAATTAGACCGAATGCTGACTGTTTTGCAAAAAATTTGGTGAAATATCCGACTGTTGAATTAATTTTTGGCGAAAAGTCCGACTGTTGAAAAAAATTCTGTTGAATTATCCGCTGATGAATTATCCTCTGTTGAATTATCCGCTTTTTGAATTTTCCGATTGTTGAATAAACCCCCCGCCGTTTTTTGCATAAAGAAAGCAATTTCTTCATAACATAATTTGGCATTGAAAAATTGTTTTTTGTAGTCTTTGTTAAAAATATAATGAATGGTATAAAAACTACCAAGATGTGAATCATATTTAAGTAAAATAAAGAGAAGAATTCTATTTTCATACATGTTTAGCTATTTAAATTTTTCGTTCAATTATTACTTTTTTATAGAAATACTTGTTGGAAAATTTCTTTGTCTGCGCATAGCTTTTGCATATTTAATGCGCTAGAAAAACATATTATTTTGTGAAATTTTATTTATTTTATGATTTTTTAAATAAACAAAGGTTAATAAAAAGATCTTTATGTTGTTTCTTATTCATCTACATTAATGTTTTGATTTGCTGGCTCAAAAGTTTGGGCTTGATGGGTTAGAGATGCGCGCACTCGCTTACCTTAGACATGATTCCGAGCAAGACTCTTGATTGAAAATGCATTTAGAGAGTCTTTTTGCCCAGATCCAGTGACCAAAACGGGGTAGAATACTCTCTTGTATATGAAAAGTAAAGTATCCAGACACCCTCCAGTACCCTTTACCTTGGTCCCCCAAAGCAAAAACTCCCTTTTTGGTGAAATTTTTTCTCTAAAAATGGTAGACCGGGCCCTAAAACATGTTTTCTACTCGTTTCAGCAGCTAAAACAAACAAAAAAGTGGTTAAAACCACTTTTGGGCAACCCCATTATAAGGCACTCCTGGATCCAAGGCACGCAAGGATGAATTTTTAAGGGCATATAAGTTCTGTCCCTAATGACAAGCAACATAAAAAATATCTCTTCGTCGGTTACAATAAATTTTTTGCCTGGTTGATGGTTTGTTGGCTGTTGAATATTAAGATCTGCCAAATTAACTGGACTAGTATTGCTATTTTCTTAGGAGGTGGGTTAGAGGCAGCATTAGACTTAATAAGTTCTTCAAGTAGATCTTTTTCACTTTACAAAATGTTAAAGGAGGATAAACTTCAGGAGGGATGGAAGGCTATTTTAGCTGGAAAATGAGATTTTTCGAACCTCAGTTAATTTTATAGCTCTTTTTACCCCCGTATTTTTTTACGCCAAACCATAATATCGTGAATCCACCCAACAAAAATAACATCAGATCAAAATTTGGAAATAATGTTTTTCGAAAAAATTTTCCCTGGTGCTCTCCAGAGACGTCCTGGTAATTTTGAAACAATTTTAAAACTTACGCTTTTATCGGTACTCTAGTGGACATGATTATATACAAGTCAATACTCAAAACGACGCTAGAAATTGGGGCTACATCATGAGTATGAAGTTGTGAAAAAATTTATTTGTATTGGGTTGATGCAAAATTAACGACGATTTTTTTTTGATAATAATTGGTGTTTTGTTAATTATTTTTTTATAAATTTAATGTTTTATGTTTGTTTAGTATAATGCGTATTGATAATCATGTTCATGTTCGTCATATTATGCTGTACCACTTCGAGAAAGGTTGGAAGACTGCAGAGTCATTTCACGATCTCAACGAACTTTTCGGCGAAAGGACAGTCAGCCAAAAGCAAGTGGAACGCTGGTTTAATAAGTTCAAAGCTGGTGAAACTACCCTCAAATATGAAGAAGGAAGAGGACGACCATGGGATTTCGACGATCAAGCACTTCTGGCGGCCGCGGAAGAAGACGAAAGCCTGAAAACGCAAATGCTGGCTGAAGACTTCAATGTCAATCAATCAACGATTGTTCGACGCCACAAAAAGCTTGGTAAGGTGTGGAAATTGGCAGGATGGGTCCCCCATGAGCTCTCTGACAACAACAAGGCTGATCGCGTTCGAATTTTTACCGATTTGCTGCAGCGGAACGAGCAAACGCCATTTTTAAGTTCCTTGAGATCGTGAAATGACTCTGCAGCCTTCCAACCAACAAGTTTTTGTCGATTAAATGTAAAAAATTACGATTTACAAATGAGTAAATAATGATCACCTAATCTTCCGTTTTAAGTGCATAAGTGCTATAAAAAATTTCTAGAATAAAAAATTTCTAAAATTCTAAAAAATTTATAGGACTTTAAAACCGTGGTTTTTGAACGCAGCGGCCTTTTCAAAATTTGAATTGGCATGGGACAAAAGTTTGTAATAGGAGGAGGGCCGGGGGCGCCACACTCTTTGGACACACCTGGTTGCAATGGATCTGAATGTAGGAGCAAACCAGTAAATTACTTGAAAATATCTAAAAATATTGTCCTCTACGAGGGCGAGATTTCGAGATGGTGTGCATGCGATGGTCCTGAAGCTAGGGCTCAAGGTGGGTACAGTTACTAACTTTAGCTACATTTAAAGTACAATACTAAAATTCTAGAATCCCGCCGACAAGAGGCTGAGCAAAAAGAAGCTGAGGAGCGCAAAAGACAAGAGGCTGAGCAGAAAAAAGCTGAGGAGCGCAAAAGACAAGAGGCTGAGCAGAAAAAAGCTGAGGAGCGCAAAAGACAAGAGGCTGAGCAGAAAAAAAGCTGAGGAGCGCAAAGACAAGAGGCTGAGCAGAAAGCTGAGGAGCGCAAAAGACAAGAGGCTGAGCAGAAAAAAGCTGAGGAGCGCAAAGACAAGAGGCTTAGCAGAAAAAGCTGAGGAGCGTAAAAGACAAGAGGCTGAGCAGAAAAAAGCTGAGGAGCGCAAAAGACAGAGGCTGAGCAGAAAAGCTGAGGAGCGCAAAAGACAAGAGGCTGAGCAGAAAGCTGAGGAGCGCAAAAGACAAGAGGCTGAGCAGAAAAAGCTGAGAGCGCAAAAGACAAGAGGCTGAGCAGAAAAAAGCTGAGGAGCGCAAAAGACAAGAGGCTGAGCAGAAAAAAGCTGAAGAACGCCGCCGACTAAAGGCTCAAGAGCTCAAGTTATTTGAAGCACAACGCCAGCATGAGCTAGAAAAATCTAAGCAGGCTGAGAAGAAAAAATGTAAGCATTATTTTCTCAGCTCAAAAAAACTTTTCTTAACAAACAACCTAGATTTGTCTATGAAATTTTAAGTTATCAAAAACAAACTATTACCGTAAATGCTCTAACTATACGCCATGCTCTAATTATCCGCCAACCATTATGTGGTCGAAATTTTGCTTTCATTTACTATTGGATCCTTGCAAAAAGTGCCTGTAAGGGATTTTAAAAATCTAGCACGCACTTTTTACATAGCTCAAACACTAAATGAAAACAAAAATTTCAGACCACTTGAAGTTTGAAAAAATCGCAAGGTTCTAATTATCCGGTGGTGGTGCCAATCTCAATCCTCAAGTCGATATCAATGCCATTGGTGGCTCAGCACACTCAGCTTTTCATCTGGTTTCTTCCCTCTCAGCTCGGATGGAAATGTTCGTCTACAATTCGAATGAGATCACACGTTTGACGAGTGGTATGCTCGCTATTCAGTCCTCATTGAAAAATACGGTGCTTCTCTCCCGGATGAATCAAAGGTCAGACTTTCAATTGGTAAACTATTCCAGTGCGATTTCAGGAAATACGCCGATGCAGTTCAGCCGAAGGGTGCCTATGTAAAACCGTATCAAGAAGTGGTGGCTATTTTCAAATCGCTCTTCGCTACAACTCGTTCCCTTGTCATCCGCCGTTATGAAGCTCTGAAGCAAGTGCAAAGTGGTCAAGACCTCATCTCCTTCGCTACTCAGATCAATGCTTCGGTAAAATTGGCCAAGCTCGGTGCTATGGATGAGGAAGATCACAAGTACCTCATCCTCATTTCCGGAATGCAAGATCAATGTGGTCAAAGAGCAAAATGCATCCAACTCATGGAAAGGGCCGAAGCAAAATAAACAGTCACTCTAAACGAATTGGTATAAGAATGCAAGAAGCGGTCGAGTTCAACTCAGACCAATCGTAACTCAAACGCTATTCATATAAATGATATTTTTACAGGTATGTCTCAATTCTCTTCTATCGAATCCGATAAGATGCCTCCATGGAAGCTTTCGCTTGTCATCAACTATACGCGATGCAACAATATGCTAATGGATACTGGTGCTGAAGAGACTATCCTGACAGCTCAGACCTGGTCGAGAATTGAAAAGCAGCCTCTGCAGCCTATTTCAAGAAAGGGAAAAAACTTTACGGGACACTCATTTAAGCTCTTGGGCATGGTCAATCTGAACGTCAAATTTAAAAATGAAGATCAACAACTCAAAGCCTATGTTATAGAGGGGGCCATTTATTCCATATAGTTGGACGACCACGGATCAAAAATTTTGACTTTATCAAGCCTTTGACGGCCCCTTTTCCGATAAAAAAACTCTGCACAAATTCTTCCAGGCAAACTCAATGTGGCAACGGCATCTCCAAAGACGCTCTCAATTGACGCTCTCAGCTCAACCACTCAAACGCAACCTCAATCAATCGGAAACAAAGTTACCGCTCCAATCTTGTTCAGATGTTCATCAAGATGTGGAAGAAACTCTGGTTACTCATCCTTCGCCGAACATTCTCCGCTCAAACAGGACTACTTCGAAGAAAAATCAAGACTCAAACTTCTGAACTAATTCTGAAGAAGGGAGAAGGAAAGAAGACAACTCATCAGCCAAACAGCTTCGACCTCAAATGGATCGTTCTCAAGTTCAAATTGCTCTTCAAATTGCTTTTCTAGGCTTTTTATAGCAAAATTATCACTCAAAAATGGTTTTGACCACTCATAAACAAGTCGATTTTTGGTAGGGGTATAAGCAATTGGATGCCCTCTAGATAGAGGAGTTATTAGAGCGGGGTAAGCTAATGGAGTAGGGGGAGCTATTAGAGGAAATACGGTATATGTTTGAGTTTTATAGTGTTTTATATTGAAAAAACAACTACCCTAATCTTTTGCTGTGAAGAGTATGCTACTTTTGGTCGTGTTGTTGTTAATCGTGGCCGCAATAAAAAGCTATGAAATCTTAGGTTATTCTCGTAAACGTTGATTTTAACACAAAAAATCATTAAAATGATATTTAAGACATTTAAGAATTTTTTTTTCAAATCAGCATGGGCTACCAAAAGAAAAACTTATAATTATTGCAAAAATAAAAGGGGGACCAAGGCATATTTTTTTCGGGGGCACCGCCAACACATATAGAGCCAAACTTGCCTTGGTCCCCTTTTTTTGCAAAATTAATTTGTACCCCTTGTGACTTTAAAAAAAAATTTTAATAAAAAAATGTTTCAAAATCTTCAATCAATATGTTTTTATCATCACACATCTTCTAAAACACCAAGATTGTATTTTTTGCTTTATCTTTTTAGACTGAAAAACTTTTTCTTCTGACGGAAAGTACATATTGCTGGAGAAATTATCTGAAAATGTCACAAATAAGAAAAAGAACGTAGAAAAATACGAAAAAGAAAAAAAATAGAAAAAATATTTTTTGAAAATTTTGACTTTGGGGGCACCAGATACTCTTTTAGGATATTCTACCCTGTTTTTATCTACTGGGACTGTGCTAAAGAGTCCCTTTATGCATATATCGTCGATCGGATTCATTCGCAGGTGGTGCGCGCATCTTTAACGCCTGCAAACCCAAGTGCGTAGCTTGGAGGCTTCGGCTGAGATGCGCAAACCCACATACCTGTAGACGCAAATCACTCGAAAACAGACTCTGGATGCATAAACTATGCATACCATAGAGTTATCAGATTTTGTTTTACTTTTTATTTTTTTAACAGTATGTATCCCAGCTAACAAAACTATGTTCAAATTTCTATCTTTTTCGGTCTTTTTAAAGGTATCCAGGTTCATTCGAAATACCTCTTTATGGGTATTGAGGTATCGAATTTTAGTCAAAATTTTCAAAAAAATATTTTTTTCCGAAATGGTTTTCCGCCATCTAAAAACATGTTTTCTGTACGTTAAAGATGTTAAAACACACGAAAAAGTGGTTAAAACCGGTTTTTGGGAGGACTTTATGCCGTACTTTAGCCTGTTCGGGACAATACTGTCAAAACATAACTGGCAAAATCAAAGCTTTTGATTTAAGGTGAGCAGAAGGTAGCTAATCTTTTGGCTAAAATGAGCAAGGATGCCCATAA
>JAMRYI010001799.1:0-10936 GCA_029231635.1 Ditylenchus weischeri | reverse complement strand
AAGACCAGTCGGACAACGAATTTTCTCTAATTTTTCATTTTTAAAAAGTGTTGCAAAACTAAATCTAGCCGAAAGCGCTTAAAAGTTTTAAAACAAGCAACAAAAGATGAGCTACTTGCAATTGTTGAAATTTGTGTAAATATTCTACGTAATAATTTTCCATTGACGGCAAAACAAAAGCTACGCCTGGTGCCTTATGCTGACTATATAAGAAAGCTTTCTGCTCGCAGATCAGAGACAGGGAGCAAGACGACTAATACAAAAAGGTGCTGGTGGTCCTGTTTGCCTGCCTTGATTCTCCCAATACTACTAGAAGTTGGACGTGCTTTGCTATCAAAAAATACCACAACAGTTCCAGCCAAAACAAATGGCGAATAAATTGATACTAGTTCCAGAAGACATGTACAGGGGCCTGATGTCAACTCCTTTGGCAGCTGATAATGACGACTTGAGTGCTGAATTTGTAAAACAAAAAATGACAAATGCCAAAAAAATAAAAAAAAATATGCTTCTGCAAGAAACACACTTTATAACCAGGAATTTCGCAGATGGCTCAAATGCGAAAGGAAGCCAAAGAAAACCGATCAAAGTGGAAATGTCAAATGGTGTACGAGTTGTCACATCAAATGATCCCAAGACAGACACAGTTGTTTCAACAGATGGAAATACAACTCAAGATGGTAGCTTAGACGAAGAAGAACAAGTTTTGCCCAAAAGTGAAGACCATCAGTTCAAACAACACCTGAACAAGAAACACCAAAAAAATCGATAAAAAAGAGATCTGCAAAAAAAGAATCTGTTGTAAAAAAGCAAAGAACAAGATTAGAAAAATTTTATGACAAACAAGCAAAAGAAATACAAGAAATTGTTATGCAAAATCCACAAAATTTTGGTGTCACTGTGCGTGGAAATGTTTTGAATAAAAAGGGTGAAAGTATTGCTGGTACTAACCTGGCTGAATCACTCAAGCGAATTGTCAATCCATCGCCCGGTTCCTTCTCACCACCAGGCACTACCACACTCAGAAGCAAGCTGACCAAAGACCCTGTTATAAAAAAGATCATTTCTAATAGATATCAAGTTGGCAGTGGCGGCTTTCGACCAGAGCTATGGAAGAAGAAAAGCAATCTATTCTAAATAAAATTTGGACAGACCCCGGCAATCCAGCCGGTTACGGAGGTGTCACTAGTCTACTGCAACAAGCCAAAAAACAAAACCTAAAAATTACACGTAAAGATGTTGAACAGTTTTTACAGGCAAATTTGATCTACACTTGCATAAACCTCGTCGACTTATCTACAAGCGAGAGTCATATATCGCAGCTGGATATATGACAGATTGCCAAGTGGATTTGGGTGATTTTCAGAAATTGGCCAAGCACAACAAGGGCCATCGGTATCTCCTGGTTGCAATAGATGTCCTCTCTCGTCGTGTGTTTTTGGCCCCCACCAAAAGCAAGTCCACAGAGCCCATGAAAGAAGCATTTGACAATTTACTTGAAAAAATGCCTCAGCTTCCACAGCGCATCTTCAGCGACAGGGGGCTTGAGTTTGAAAGCAAACAGATGAAAGCCTACTTTTCATCAAAGGGAATACACAAGTATGCCTCCTCAGCCTCAGTCATCAAAGCGGGAATGGCGGAACTGGCAATTAGAAGAGTTAAGCAACGTCTCTACAGACACTTTAGTAGTCAAAAAACTTTGAATTGGATAGATGTAATTGACAAAATTGCAAATGGAATAAATAACTCGTTTTGCAGGGTGACAGGAATGACACCAAATCAAGTCACTCCTGAAAATGCGCAGGATCTGTGGAATAAACTTTATAAAAATATTTTTGACAAGTCCCGCACAAAAGCAGAAAATTATAAGGCTGATAACTCTGTTCGAGTAGCCAAGCAAAAGGGAGTCTTTGACAAAGGCTATCTTCCAACACATTCTGATAGAATCTACAAAATCAAGGATGTCAAACAAGGAGACCCGACAACCTACAGAATTGAAGATGAGGAAGGAGACAACGTGCCAGGCAAATTCTATGGCCCAGAATTTTCCAAGACCAAGGACCTCGATGACAAGACCAACTACCGGATAGAAAAAGTGGTACGCACAAGGACCAAGAACGGTGTCAAGCAGCTGTATGTTAAATTTTTTGGATTCAAGGATTGTCAGTGGATTGATGCCTCAACTGTTATTTAAGTAAAAATTTTGTTGTTTTTATTATTGTATGATGTTAATTGTTGTTGAATAAAAATGTATAATAACTTGGTTGTAATTTTGCCCTCAAACACAAAAAGTTACGCAGACAACAAGCCAAACAAATATCGTGTTCGCTTGCCCCAACCAATTGATTTTAAGGGTAACTGGCTCTGTGGTGTCCAGGGGGTGGCCTATCAAAACTCTTGGCCAACTATTGGCACTACAGATGATCAATATTTGCTGTTATTTTTAAAAAATAATGCGGAAATCAAAATTCCTTTTCCCACTGGCAGCTACTCTTCTGAAATGCAACTTGAAGATGCCCTCAATAACGGCGTGGTCAAGGAACTTGAGTTGGAATGGCAAAAAGCCCAAGAAAGCACATTAAGAACAAAACGCGCTGCACCAAAAGAATCGTCTGTCAATGAGCCTGCTATTAAAAAATCAAGTGAACAAGCTGCAGCCGTGCCACAAAGCGAGTCTCAGGTGCTTGATCATCTTTCAGCAAACAAGGCAAAGCAGCAAAAAGAGCAAGAAAAAATAAGGCAACAGGTCCAGCAAATTGAAGCGGGTGACGATGTAGCAATTGAAACAGACACAAAAGAGTCGGACCAACAATATATGAACAGCGTGTTAGAGTTTCTTCGATGGAAGATGAGTTGGCAGATTTAAAAAAGTCAATAAAATTAGCTACTGAAGCAAATAAAAGAAAGCAACTAGAACAAAATAAACAAAAACTAGAAGAAAAAATTAAAATTGAAAAAGAGCGTGTCAAAGAATTGCAGACTACATTTGACAGTAAATATGGAGCCACATCAAAAACTATTCAAAAATCTGAGTCAACTCAACCTACAGTTACGCCGCCAACTGCACAGCCTGTGCCTCCAAAACCAGTGACACCTGCATCAAAACCAGTGCACCAGCACAGCAACAGTCAGCACCAAAACCAGTGTCTTCAGCTCCGTTGCCCACAACCGTGTCTACTGTTGCGGCCCCAGCTCAACAGACAAAAGTCTCACCACCAGACACCAGCTCAGCCAGTATCAGCACCGCAACCAGCAGTGCCAACTCCAACACCTCTAGCTGCAGCTGCAGTTACACCTTCAGAACAAACTACTCCAAAAGACCAAGTAACGTCACAGACAGCTGCACCAGAGTCACAAAATCTGAGGCCTCCGCCCCTCGCTTTAGGACCACATTTTCAAAAAAAGCACCAACAGGCAGTTGAATCGACAAAATTGAATCCTCCAAAAACACCAGAAATAAGTACAGCAACTCCAGAGCCTGCAACAGTTGTTGCAAAAACCACAACCAACTCCAGCACCAACAATTACAACACCAACAACTCCCGCAACTGAAATCTAGAATCCAGAACTCCAGCACCGGCAACTCTAATACCGGCAATACAGATGATTGGATCAACATTTATAAAAATATGAAAATCTCGATTATCGGCGAAAACCAGTACAACACCCCGCCAACGCAGGTTCCGATCACAGCTAAACCAAGACCAGCCTATTGCTTTTGGTCTATATGGACAAGCACGCCATGAACAAAGTGCGCAGTGGATTCACCTCTCAAAAACTTGTTCGCAGGAAGTAAAGTTGCTCAATTCATCACAAAATTGATGCAACAGTCTGGACCAAAAGTAGAACTAGCAAAAAAAAAAAGCGCCTAATGTTATCCAGCTGGATGGCCAATGCAAAAAATATGTATACAGACTAGAAATTTTGAATTGCCGCCTCTATGTAAAATCAGTTCAGCTCATGGGATTCACTGGCACATGACAAACCCGGAATTAAACCTGCTAGATATCCCCTCCGAAAAAGCATGATCAAGTCTGTGTTTATCTCAGCTGGCAGAACTGAGATGTTTACAAATTTGTTTATGGAGGTGGTACCCAGAAAACTAGTAATTTGTCTGGTAGCTAATGATGCCTACAATGGCCACACTAAAAAGCCCGTTCAATTTTGAGCCCTTTGCGGTGAGAGAAATTGCTGTCACAGCCAATGGACACACCTATCCCGCTGCCCCCTACAACCTTGATTTTGAAGCTGACAAGTATGTGCGTGCCTTCCATGACATGAATGAAGCACTGGGCATGGCCAATTCCTATGAATCAAACGGGATAACTATGAAAAAGTATAAAAAAGATGGTGCATGTTTGTGTTCAATATGACAAACAGCCTTGAGGACGATCAGTGCTTTGATCTGGTCAAGAATGGCACTTGTTCTGTTGGCATCAAATTTTCTGAGCCGGTGCCAGAAGACGGTATAAGTATGATCGCTCTGGGCGAGATGGATGCACTCTTGTTCCTGGACCGGAACCGTCAAATTACCTCAGATACCACTGTACTTTAAATGGAGAATATTAGCACGAGTGAAGTCTCTTCTCCGGTCTTTTGCAAATTTAGCACCAAGTCTCCTCCAACAGACTACCTGCTCTGCTTCATCTACTTTTTTATTTGCACCCTGTTTGGAGGCAGCTCAATCTACTGGTACATGTACTCCCTGGCCGAGAAGAAGAAGAAAAATGAACGAGAAGACCCTGTCCAGAATTTTGTTCGGATGTGATCACACCCAAAAGTTATTTCTCGGGTGCTTTCCCTCCGATAAAATTCCATACAAAGTACCCTCTATATTGATCTGCAACTTTGATCCATCTTACCTTGAAGGGTCACACTGGGTGGTTATCGCATGCAGGAATCCCAGCACCGTCTACTACTTTGACTCTTTGGCCCAGGAACCAATCGACCTGATCAAAAAACATCTAGAGCATTTTCAGCGTGTCGTCTGCAATCACCAGCCACTCCAGTCAATTAGAAGCACGGTCTGTGGACACTATTGCATATATTTTGTTTACATGTTTTGTTTAGGAATTACGTTTAGAAAAATTGTTGACACTTTACATTTTAGCAGTGATCCTGATTTATTTGTAAAACTATTTGTAAAAAAATTAATTAATTGATTAGTTGATGTATTAAATTGTTTTAATAACACTTGTACTAATAAAAAATTTATTAAAAATTATCACATATAAATTCCGCCACCTGGGACCGTGACCCTAACATTATTGTGACCACTGTAAGACTAATGTTAGGGGCACGGTCCCAGGTGGCTTTTCGAGCTTAGGTATAAGCGAAATAACAGTGTCTGATTCAAGATAGCTATATTTTTTACAGCGAATATGCCTCCTCTGTCAAAAAAGCAAAGAATCGCAACAATAATGGGATCAGCAAATCGTCATCTATCCGCTAACGAGCTTGTTGAAGTCATTCCATCGTCAGATATCGGGCGAATATACGATCTTTTTGAATGCACATACTTTACGTTTCACGAAGTTCCTATCCGAACAACGATATGGCACGTCAATATGACAAACGTCGCTTGACTATCTTTATCCCAAGTGGTCATGTGGAAAGTTTGCCTATACGCAAACAAGTAATAAGACCAAAACTAACGGTATTTATCTGAGACCGGAGTTTGAACAAGAAGAGTGTCGCACAATTCTCATTCGAGTTTTGTTGCATGAGATGTGTCATGCTCACATTGATATGTTTGCGAAAAATATTCCGGCCAATGAAGATGAACACAGGGGAAAATTTCATAAGATTGGCTAAGTATGTGTCGGATAGGAGCGGAGTTAACGTTCCTGTGTATTTGGAGAAAAAGATGTTCCTTCCTTTTTGTGGAAGAAAGCATGCCGCAAAGTGAACATCTCATTCTAGACTGTAAAATTTTTATTAAAGCACTTTTCCAGGTGAGCAAACCAGCAGTGAAGGTCAGTAGGATTTTGATTCTGTCTGTGTCTGCTCAAAATTATTTTGGATTTCCTTATTGAACGTTTGTAGATGGTTGAATTCGGGGGAATCTCGATGAAGCTCGACCAGTGGAAGCAGTTCAAGTCTATCATTCCTGACATTGATGAGTTGATCAAAAAGATAGCGATTGAATAGCTAATTTTCACAAATATTTTCGTTTCGATTATGTCCCTTTGTTTGTTGATCAATAATACCTTGTTATGTTCTATGCACTTCTTGTGCTTTGTAGGTCGCGTAGGTCGTAAGACGAGGAATTGTCCGTGTCCGGACTGTTACACTGTTTACAGATCTTCAGAATGTCATGCCAAAAGACACCCTTTGATCCTCCGTCTCTGACCTTTCCTCTGGTGCCAAAATGTCTAGTGTCTTTTTCAGTGTTAGGTCCGAAATTGCGGTGGAGGACTACTGACTTCTTATCAAGGCTTCATTGATCCGCTGACTCAAATTATCCACACAGATGCTCAAGAAGTTCCTTGCAACCAGTTCCGACTTTTGTATCTGCCAGTGCAAGGAAATCGACTACAACAATTTGATCAGATAAGTGGAGACTACAAATTTATTGAAGATGGAGAACAGTACCGCATCACGCGCTTCGAAAAATTGACTTCCCTGATTTCAAAGCAAGCAATGTAATCTTCTACAACAGGGTGCTGGCAAACCTCTCGGATCTATATTCACCAGAGCATTTCTCTGAGACTGTGGAAGCTGCTGAGATACAAAAGGAGATTGTGAGGATGGCTAGACCAATGACATCATTTACAAGCACTCATTCTTCCTATGCAGACAACCTTGCTGAAGCAATCGTCTCAAATGGACTTTTTTCGTTTCTACACGGTGGAACTCTCTCGTTGATACAGCTGTGGACTTTTGCTTGCTGTGTCTACGTCACATTCTCTGCAGTGACCAGGTTTTTGACCCCACCTCAATTCAAGGATTGGCTTAAGATACTCAACTTATCAATTCCTTTTATCTGGGCACGGCAAAGAAAACAGGAAATGAGTAAAAAAGAAGAAGAAACCGTGGAAATGAACAGCGCTGAAGTCTACAAACTCAATGAACACAACGAAGACAACATTCGAGTTCAAGGGCGAATCAATGGGCTGGCATCCCTCTTCCTAATTGATACCGGAGCAGTAGTATCGATATGCAGCCTAGAAGTTGCAAACAGATTTTCACTTGGCAAATTGGAGCCCTCTTCGATAAGAGGAGTGATTGGAATTGGGAAAGAGATTTTGACCCCGTTGGGACAAGTCACTACATCAGTTGAGCTGGAAGGAAGATCATTCACCATCACATTTCATGTCTTCAACCAAAAGTTTGGATCTCCGGATAACCAGTACGATGTTCTACTAGGACAAAGGACTCTTAAGAATCTACCCTTCTTAATTGACCCCAGACATGGGAGATTAGTTTATGCTGGCAGCACTCCAGAGATCCAGGAAGCTTTGACAATCGAAGATGCAGCACAGGGAGAAATTGAGTTTGACTTAACTCATACAAACGTTGACTTAAACTCGTACAATGAGCTTAAGCAGATCCTGAACGACAATTATGAAGTTTTTTCAAGACATGAATATGACCTAGGATATTGCAAGGTGGTGGCCCCACCAATCAGAACTACCTCAGAAATTCCTTGCATATCCCGACCATACCGAGCACCTGAGAAATACAGAGAAGAACTTAACAAGCACATAAAGAAGATGATTGAAGCCAACGTCCTAGTTGAATCGGACACACCATGGGTGTCCAGTGTAGTTGTAGTACAGAAATCTAATGGGAAGCTTAGACCGTGTATCGATTTTCGATCGCTTAACAAGATCACAGTGACTGACCCATACCCATTACCTAGAATGAAGACCCTAATCCATAAAGTAGCTGGAAAAAATACTACACCGCACTAGATATAGCTTGTGGATACTGGCAAGTTCCGTTGGACAATGAAAGCAGCTACAAATGTGGAATTATCACTGAAAAAGGAGTCTATCGCTTTAGAACACTTCCATTTGGCTTAAAGAATGGACCAGCAATCTTCCAGAGGATCGTGGACCAACTGCTAAAAGAAGTACAAGATGTGACAGCTTTCATAGACGACATCTTGATCCACAGCAACTCAATAGAAGAACACCTAAAGACGCTAAGCCAAGTATTAGAGAGACTACAAGAGGTAGGACTTAAGCTACGACCAGAGAAGTGCAAGTTTGCGGTGGCAGAAATCATATATCTTGGTCATCTCATCAATGAGCACGGCTACAACCCGTCTATACAGAATGTCGAGGTGATCCGAAGCTTTCCAAGACCATCAACGCTAAAAGACGTCAAAAAGTTTCTTGGACTGACCTCATTCTTCAGAAAGTTCATTCCGGCTTTCGCCCGAATTGCATCACCTTTAACTAGACTTCTACGAGGCAAAGAGCCGACATATGAGTGGAAAGAAGAACAGGAAACAGCTTTCAAAACTCTGCGTGATGAACTGACCAAGCAACCATGCTTGAGACCCCCACAGTACTCTAAGCCATTCCACTTATTCACGGATGCTTCTAACATCGCTTTTGGTGCAGCACTGATGCAAGCTGACTCTGAGAGAGACCCACTTCATGCCGTTGCGTTTTGCTCAAGGACTCTCACAGAAACTGAACAAAGATTATCTACGACACATGCAGAACTAGGAGCAATCATCTATGCACTAAACACATTCAAAAGCATGATTTACCAGTGTGATGTGACTATTCATTGTGACCATCGGCCTCTCTTTCTTGTTCAGCAAGCTATCTAGTAACGCTAAAATCAACAGATGGTTACTGGCGATACAAGATATGAATCCAAAGATAGCATACATTGAAGGAAGTGCAAACCGAGTGGCTGACGCTTTGTCAAGAACCGCTATACCATGGAACCGAGTTCAGCAGAACGAAGCAAATGAATCAGTACCTTATTTGTTGACGATGGCAGAGTCTCAGTTCAACTTAACAACTCTACAGAAGGCGACCAAAGAGGATAAATTACTACAAAAAGTGATCAAGCTGGTACAGAATGAGTGGGAAGACTGGAACAAAACCCAGGACGATCTTGATAAATTCTACACAGTGAGAGAGCAGCTAAGTATTCGTCAAGGAGTTCTCGTCAAACAAGAGGCACAGTATGTCATACCACAACAGCTTCAGCAGACAGCCATGGAAATTTTGCATCGTGCTCACTTAGGCACGGTCAAGATGAAAGGGAGAGCTAGAAGAGTGATATGGTGGCCTACAATGAACGATGACATAGGCAAGGTTACCGCAGAATGCGAGATTTGCTCAATGGCAGCACACGATCCACCGAGAATTGCACCAGAACGTAAATGGCCAGCAACCTCTTCACCTATGGAAAGAGTGCACCTTGACTACGCTGGACCAATTTTTAATGCATCATGGATAGTGCTTGTCGATGCCTACTCCGGCTACCCATTCATAAAAATGATGTACTCCACAACCTCGACTGCAACGATACATTTTCTTCAGGAAGTGTTTTCGGCAGTTGGAACTCCAAGAACACTAGTTTCCGACAACGCAAGCAATTTTGTGTCTACAGAAATGCAGGAATTTTTAAAAACACAAGGAGTCCAGCATCTAAAATCAGCGACCTATCACCCAGCTTCAAATGGTGAGGCTGAGAGGATGGTTCAGACCTTCAAGCACACGGTTGCGAAGATTATGGCAACTGGATACCAAGCCCGAGATGCATTACAAATATTCTGCAGAATACTGAGCCTCGCCTCACGCAACATCCGGAGAAACTCCAGCCTATCGCTTCTTGAGACGAAATAAGAACCCCTCTCGATGCTATCAAAGGTCTTTAGGGCAGCCAGAAAACCTGAGATCAGAAACTCACGAGGACGAAAACAGGCTACAAAAAGCTTAGAACCGGAAGATTGGGTCTGGGTAAGAGATTACAGCAGCTCAAACAACAAGTGGAAAAAAGCAATAGTCATCGAGGAGAAAGGCAACATGATGTTTAAAGTCAAATTCGAAAACGGGAAGACGGGTGACATCCACATTGATCAACTTCAAAAGAGAAGGGCAAGTTCCAGGCAGGACCAAGTCTCCAATGATAAGATTAACACACAAGAAGAAGAATTGGAAGAGCAAAGCATTAATATTGACTTTCTGCATTGCCTTACTTTTCAACCAGCAGACTCAGCAACAATAGAAATGCCTGAAAATACACTCACAGCCTTTGAGCGAGAGATGATCAGCCAGATGAACAAGCGCTTCGACAACATGCAGGAGGAATGGCTAGGAAACTTCCAACAGCTAAGCAACGAGATGTTCCAGCTCAACTCAGACACGACGAAAGAATGTGCTCGACAGCTAAAGGGACTGGCGAGATCCACCTTTCAATTTATGGACAAAGAAATAAGCCAACCACTCAGCAACCTGCAGCCAACTACTCAGCTAGAGCATCTAACCAAAGAAATTCAAACCATCAAGCAGGAAGTGCGATCTATCAATTCCAGAATCGCCAAACTGCAAGGCAAGGCAGCTCAGGACGACGAAGACAGCCACCTTCGAAAGCTCACTGAGGAAGTTCAAAAGCTTAGCCAGCGCAACTCAAACATAGACAAACATCAGTTGCAATTTTTAGAAAATAATTTTGAAAATCATTTAAGTCGTTTAGGTAAAGCTTTTTGTAAAATGCATAATGATCACAATGAATATTTAGCACTTTTATTGAAAGAACATCCTAAAAAGTTTATACGCAAAGTTTTAAATAATACAGCTCAAAACGGCTAAAAGACAACGAGAAAGATTAGAAATATTGGAGAAATATAAGCTAGTGATTAGAGAAAGAAAAAAAGATAGAAAAAAACATGGGAAAATATTATTAGTTAGAGAAAAAATTTCTAGCCAGCTAGTGAGAAACAAAGGAAGCTGACTGGAATCTT
>JAMRYI010001564.1:0-19836 GCA_029231635.1 Ditylenchus weischeri | reverse complement strand
ATATTCAGAAATGTTATAGGCGGACTTGTATTTGGGTTGTTGTTGAATAGTGTGCAAATAAAAACCGACGTTAATTATGCACCAACCCAATATTATGACCGGGTACAACAACCGGGTACAATTTATGAACACTTTTCGTAAATCCTGTTTTAACGTCTCCTAAGTGATTTTTATATGCTAAAAACGATAAAAAAAACAGTTTCCGACTTTTTATCATATAAAAAGTCGGTTTTTGAAATAATTTTTTTTAACCGAAATGTAACCTTCTGCCTTGGGGGGCCATGCAAATACCCCTGAAAAGGGGGCTAGACTTTATTTGATCTCCTCCCCCATGGCTGACAGGAATTTTTCAAAACCAATTGCATATTCGTGTTTCTCGACCACGATTTTCACGGGGAAAGGTCAACAGATTCTGTGAAAGAGAAAATTTTTTTTTTGGTTTGCTTTGGTCTCCCAAGGTAGAAAATCCAGAAAAATTCAAAAAATTCTTTTTTTAAGTTGGCGCCGAAGCATTTTAAAAAGGAGTACCTACCTAGGGTTGCGTGATGGTAAGTTACCGCGGTAAATTAAGGTAACTTACCAGTAACTTACCGGTAATTTACCATAGCCTTTAAAAGTTACCAAAAATTAGTATGTTAAAAACGAGTTTCCGGCTGTACAATTAACTGCGGCCATATAGTTAACCGTAGTTAACTGTACAGTTAACTATAGAGTCAAACCTCGATGTAGTGGCCCTGTGGCAAGTTCTAAAAAAGTTGAAACTCAATACAGCGACTCTCCGATTATGTGGCCTCCTAGGCCTCTATATCGAGTTTGACTGTATGCTTAACACGAATTCGCTACTTGTTTACCGATTAAATGCATTAAATCAGGGATCCCGTCGAAAAAAAGTAGCTTTCTTATAAATAAGTAGCTTGGAAAAAACTAAGAAACTTTAAAATGTTAAAAATATTTCAAAAATCCAGCACTGCGGCGGTTAAGTAGATGTTGTCGTTTAAGATGTTGTCGTGACGATTAAAATTCAATAGAACATTTGATCCATTTAAGTGATGAAAATGCTTGGCATCTTTTTAAAATGACCTTCAGTTTTGAGCCAAATGATGACTAATCAGAAAAAATCAAGCTAAGTTTAATATGCAATTTGAAATAGCAGATGAAGGGCTACAAAATAGTATTAAAAGACTAGAATTTGGGGATGCCGCGATGCGGCACCATCGCTGGCGCCGAGGACCTGCGTAGGGTACACGCGTTAAAAAAGTTGCATACTACCGCCAGGATTTGAACCTGTAATCATGCCTTGGTCCTGAAAGGAAATCGTAAATAACTTAAAATGCCTTGTCCCCTGTGGTTTTGGGACCAAACTTCTTAAACAGGCCACAATTTTTTTGGCTCGAAACACAACTTTTTGGAGAGTTTTTCGAAAGTAATCGACCATTCCGCGTCGAATGGTGTTAATGAATTCCAATCCGATGAGCGGAACATGCCAAACATTTTGTGACCGACGACAGACAGACAGACCCGACAATGGCCATATAGTAAAGGTGAAAAGAAATATGGTTCTAAGATTAATAAAAGATAAGACTTTGAAAACAAGTTATTTTTTCAGTGATGCATGATTATTCATGGTCATTTGAGTTATGCACAAAATGATTACAATCACGTAAGAATGGTTTCTTTTAGGTCGTCTGCAAAGAATTTATACAAACTTGACCATAACTTTTTATTCTCTCAACCATTTTTTCAAATTCCAGAAAGAAGGTTTTGTGGGCCTTTTCTACTTCGATACAACACCGATTAGACTTATATTTTGGAAACGTCAGAATTTGTCTCCAAACACTTAAGGGTTATTTTGAGAAGTCTACATTCATTTTAACTGGTGTAAAAAAAGTTCGGGGCGGATTTTTGAGTCCTTATTTATAAAAGAAATTTAAATCACAAAAATATGTTTAACCACTCATTTTGTAGCCCTATCTTTCTTCTTTCTATTGGTATATCAAACTCCTATTTATGTTGTATTTTTAGCTCACAACAACGTTTTAAGTAAAGGGACCCCATTTCGAAATATAACCAAACTAAAGGTGTGACTAATCTAGATAATTTATGCAAATTTCCATTACCTTTTTCCCTTCTTGGTGGAGGCGAATAATAGCTGGACGAAGATCACTCATTAGCACAAATTAAGCACAAAGAGACTAGTTTACTAGCTATAAAATGAAAATAAACAAAAATCAATAAAGCATTTGGAAAAAGAAAACAGTCAGTAGCTGGATTGGTCACACACCAGCTTGGTTATATTGCGAAATGGGGTCCCTTTACTTAAAACGTTGTTGTGAGCTAAAAATACAACATAAATAGGGGTTTGATATACCAATAGAAAGAAGAAACATAGGGCTACAAAATGAGTGGTTAAACATATTTTTGTGATTTAAATTTCTTTTATAAATAAGGACTCAAAAATCCGTCCCGAACTTTTTTTACACCAGTTATTTACTCTAATCGGGTAAAAATTCTATTGCGATGTGAAATTAAAATTTATTAGCCTTTATATTTGTTGTTAATATACAGGTTGTGGTTAGAACAGAACATAGCCCAAGAATAAGTTATTATCGGGTGGTTGTGGAATTTATAGAAGGCGAAACTTTACACGATATCTTTAAGCGTGAAAAACATATATCAAAAGATGTAAGCCAACTTATTCTGGTCCAAGTGGCACATGTCTTACAATTTCTTCACACCAACAACGTTATATATGGCGACTTGAAGATGGAAAACATAATGGTTATTAAGCAACAACTTACAAACAATCATTCGATCTATCTAATAAAGGTTTGTTGACGCTACATTCCTATATCACACCCGAGAATTGCTTCTACTCCAATAATTGCTTTGTACCGTATTTCCTCTATTAACTCACCACCGGGAGTTATTTTTGAACCCTCCTTCGGGGGTGGGGAGTTATTAGAGAGTGGGGAGTTTTTTTTAACAAAAATTTTCGTTTGAGATTTTTTAGTCCCTAAAAAAACTTATAAGTTATAAAAACTTATAAACTTATAACTAATAACGTCTAGAAAACGTGTTTTCAGGGCGCGGCCGACCATTTTCAGAAAAAAATTCACTAAAAATCGACCGTTTGCTTTGGGAACCAATATAAACCACCATAAATTTTACCTAGAATCCCCAAAAAGGTGAATTTGCATTACAGTCAAACCTCGTTCATATACCTCAAAGTTGTCTGTCCGACACTTTCTTTAGCTCAATTTTCGAGTCTTTGCTAATCGTGATTCGCCAGTCTAGTTCGAAATATTGTAGGATTCTGTTTTGCCGGTCGTTTTTCAAATCTTAATTTCGTTATAAAGACCCACGGATCGGTTATCCGGCACCCTTTGAAAATCTGGTGCCGGATAACGAGGTTCGCGGTCTTTATGACGAAATTAAAAATTTTGGAAAAACGACTGGCAAAAACAGAATCCTTGCAATATTTCGGACTAGACTGGCGAATCACATTTAGCAAAAGACTTCGAGAATTGAGCTAAAGAAAGTGTCGGACCCAAGGCGGGAATGAACTTTTGGGGGTGCCGGATAAACGAGGTTTGACTGTAGTCTTGTTCACTGGGGCCTACCGCGTAAAGAAACTCTGGTCCGCATATATTTTTCATGCATCCAGAGTCGAGTGATTTGTGTTTAAGGTATGTGTTTGTGCAAATCCCAACTTCAAGCCACCAAGCAGGAGGCTTGAGAGTTAGAGATGCGCACACTCACTTACATTAGATATGATTTCGAGAGGTACCCTCGATCACAAAATGCAAAACACGTTTTCTACACGTTTAAAATGCTAAAACATCCAACAACATCATTTTGAGTTGTTTTGGTAGGACACCGAATAATCAAGTCCGGCCCTTTTTTGTCGCGCATTTTTTGTTGTTTTGTTGCTCTAAACATAAAAAAATTTGAAAAATTTCAATACAAATAATATATTTGTATTTATTGATCAGTATGTTTGAAATTTGAAAAAATTTTAACCACAAGGAATTTGATATGGGCATTATTTAAGGGGTGGGGAGTTATTAGAGGGTTGCTTAGTTAATAGAGGAAATACGGTATACCCCACCCAATATACCCACACGCGATGTCAAAATTCAAAAACAGAGTCAGTAGAGAAATTTCGCACGAAATCCAATATTCAAAAAAGCATTTATTTTCAATGAATTTTTCTTTTTGGTGTGTGTTGATGAATTTTGTGTGTTTCTTTTGTGTTTTTGTATCATTGCTTGAACTGGGAAGATTCGCTGTTTTTCGGGCTTTCCAATAAGCAATAACTTGCAAACATAAGATATCGAATTTGGTTGCCACAAACTGGTTTTATGAAAAAGTCAGTCAGAAAATTTACCGGTTTGTGTGCTAAGCCCAAAAGTTCGCAACAAACTTTTGAGCTGATTTTTCAAAGTAACAAAATATTTATAAAAAAAGGTTTTTAAAGTGAGCTTTTGTAGCTCTGTTCATGCTCTTTCAAATGGTATATGTGATAAGGGAGCTTGGACAAGTCAGAGCATCAACCACACGACAACAGCCAGAGGAATAGGAACAATAGGGGCACAACTTAAGCGCCGCCCTTGCTCGGTCCCAGTACATATACCAAGAGCAAGGGTAGCAAAAGGGGATTTTTGCTGGGGCACACTCTGAGGACGGCTGTACTCCTAATATTTGTGACCTTCTTTTATTGACCCTCGAACCACCCGGTCGGCCCACCAACCCTCCCTAAACACGCATAATCCCCTTGGGCTAGGGAGTAGGCTTGTATAGATGTATTAGTTGCGCTGTTTATAATGCTATATTACTTGTAATAAACAGCGTTTGTGAATACCCTTTTCGCCCCTACACAGAGTACCCATATCGCATAGCCCTTGGTCTTATCTCAGTATATAAAACTGTCTTGGAACATTTCAGAAAGATCACCATTTGGCTAAAAACTGCTGTGATGCAGGCCTGTGCACGGGCCGCCGTTGGACCGGTCCGGCCCGGGTCACAGCCAGAGCGGCCCGGCCCGGTGATTCATCACAGTGATGTCATTTTGAAAAGTCGACGAGCACTTTCAGTACCTTGAGTGATGAAAAAGTTTTCATGAGTATTAATCATTACGGCAATATCTTAGTTCTAAATTGCAGCTCAATTCAAAAGCTACAAAACCCATATTACGGAATGGTTTCTGAAAATCTGACTGTTAAGATTTGGCCTTTGAAAAAATCAATTTCTTTAAAAAACGACAAAATCAAAAAAGTTGGATTTTAGTCATTTTTTACAGAAATTGATTTTTTTCAAATTCCCACATTTCAACACACAGATTTTCCAAAACCATTCTGTGAAATAGGTTTCGTAGCTTTTGAAATGTGCTACAAGATAGCACTAAAATTTTAACGTGACGATCAATACTTTTTCAAACTTATGGCCAGTTCCAAATGCTCGTCAACTTTTCAAAATGACATCAAAAGTGTTTGGAGCTAAATGGTGACCTTTCTAATATAATCTATAAAAGTTTAAAAAAAAAATTAAATGTAGATGAACATACAGTCAACTCTCGATTTAACGAACCCCCTATTTAACGAAACTCTCGATTTAACGAACCTCCGAACGTGATTTGGTTGGTTAAATCTCAAATAAGGTAAAGCTTACCTTCGATTTAACGAAACTCTCGACTTAACGAAATTCTTGATTTAACGAACCTTTTTTGGAATTCCTACTGATAAAGTCACTCTCGATTTAACGAAACTTTCAATTTATAACATGTTTTTGTTTAACAGCACTAATTTTCTTGTTTTTGCTTTGTTCAATTGGGGTTTCGTGCCCATCTCTATGCATCGTTTTGTTGTATACCTCGTGAACTATATTCTCTTTTCATAGATTGAAAAAAGTGGGGGAAACAATCAAAAACTGTTTTCGGCACGCTAAGTTCGTACACAAGGTGAATCGCGCAATGCTCTGGTTTATTTAAGCTTCCCAAATTTAGGATGGCGCTGGAGAAGTCCAGTCAATTTACGAAGAACAATGTGTTGTCGACAAGGACATCATGGATGAGTTGATCGATGCTTGGACAGAACTTCAGCAGCTAGAAGGTGATGATCATGAAGCGACTGTGTCCGACTTCATTGCTGTGGATGATTTGGTGCTTACATGTAATTATCAATTACACATTTTTTTTCACTAGTTAATTATTTTCAAAGTGCTACTCTTTCGCTGGCTGAAATCGCAGATGATGTCTCGAGAACGGAAGGCCCTGGCGACGAAGAAGTGGATTTCGAGGAAATAGAAGTGGGAAAACTGCCAATATCTCGTCTCGATGCCCATCGTGCCTCCCTGATTGTCCAGCAATATGTTGAAGAAAACTTCTGTGATCCTTCTGTGCTTCGTCTCAGTGATGCCTTAGATGATGCCTTTTACAGAGATCGTCAAAAGAAAATGAAGCAATGTAGAATAACCGATTTCTTTGAATCTAATTCTTGAACATTGTTTGCGAAGTGTGTTGTTATTGTTGATGCAATAAAGTTTTATTGATTCAGCGTTGTTGAGCGAACACAGTCAACTTTTGATTTAACGAACATTACAATAAAATTGTACACCAACTTTCGATTTAACGAACCCTCGATTTAACGAAACTCTCGATTTAACGAACATTTCTGTCGGTCCCCAGGAGTTCGTTAAATCGAGAGTTGACTGTAGCTACAAAAGCTTACTTTTTAAACTTTTTTATAAATGTTTTTTTTATTTTGAAAATTTAGCTTTAAAGTTCTTTCCAAACTTTCGAGACACCCGTTAAAACTACCCTAAGCTTCTGTTTTTCGAAACAAGTCTTCAAGACAAAATTGTTAGCGTGATAGCCCGTGAATTTTTACGTGTGCATGTGAAATATCGCTTTCATTAATAAAAAAAATGTCGAATTTTCATACGAAGCGGTATCGAAAAGTCATATTTTTCATAGAAAAAGGTGTGCGTTCAGCTAAAAATAATTCCAAGTGTCGAAATTTACCGATTTTTTCAAAAGCCAACTAGAATCTTGCAGTATAAATTGTGAACTAAATTTTGATACAAATTTTCATACAGTGTTTAAGATTTTTGATCGTGGAAAAATTATAACTTAATTTTTCTTGCATTTAGGTATATCGCTGTGGTACTCAAATGTATCATGCTAAAGTTGAAACTGTTGAATTTTCTCCGAAATTGAAGATTGCACATTCAAAAGCCGTCGCAAGAGAAGCAAGAAAAGCCAAAGAAGAAGAGAGAAAGTCGAAATAGCTTCAGTGGGATGCTGCAAGAAATACCAAAATGGGTATGGCTTACACTTTTTTGAGGTTTTTATGGTTTCGTGTTGCTGTTAGGATTTAGACTCACCGAAACCGTTGCCTATGCCTTTTGAAATTGCTGAAGATGATCCAAATCGTCTCTCTGAGAAACTTGTTGGAACTCGTAAGACAGTTACTGCTCTGGATGCTCGACCTCAAAGTATGTAAGTTGTGTACTTAACCTGCGGTTTCGCTTTTAATCTTCAGCTGTCTCAGTTGATGCTTAGCAAAAGTTTATTGATTGAAGTGTCACGGATATTTGCAAACAGGTTATTAGTCTTTCCAGTAATCTAAATATCTCCAACTTTCAGTCAATTGAGCTTCGGAAAATCGGTGGCGTCAGGGGATTGAAATCAAGTGAAGTAGACCCAGAGAAGGAAGATGAAACTTCAATAATGGATCACTTTAGGCAAATTCTTCGCAGAAAAATCGACAATCCTGGGTTAAAATTAGATATACGTACTGTATTTGCAGATGTACCGGCTAAGAAGGTGCCGAAAAAGTTGCTGAAATATTGACTTTTTGAAGTGATCCACACCTGAAGTTCAGTTATCCTCATATTGTTAAGACAAGAATTTTTTGTTGTGTTGTATTGCTGCATGTACGGTTATACGTAATTAGTGCGTCGTAATTAGTGTGTCAGTATTTAGTGCGCCAGTAATAAGTGCGCCCTAATTAGTGCGTCAGTATTTAGTGCGTCAGTAATTAGTGCGCTGTAATAAGTGTGCTAATATAATATGATAAGTACAACGTGAAGTACCCAAAGTTTAGAGAGATGGACATCAAAAGTATTCGAGGCAAGCCGATGGCTCTATGTGATGGTGTTATGATGATGCAAGAACAAAAAAGCAAAGTTGGAGATCGTCAGTATTAGAGATGCCAGCTGAAGAACTATGGATGCAAAGGCGAGCAATTTCGTCAAGTGATTCCTTTCAACTCACGCATACGGTAGCATATAATAACCATGGGGCAAGCCCAGTTAGAGCCATGGTTTAATTTAAATTTTTGTGGAAAGTACTAAATGTGTTCATGCAGGAAAAAAAAGTACTGACAAGAGCAAAAGAAATGGCTAAATCCAACTACAGACATTCCTCTCCAGCTATTCTGGATGTTGCAAGGCTGGACTCAGTGAACTGGAAGTTCGAGCATTTGCAAAAGACGTTGACTTCAAGCGAATGATTACGAATGCAGTTTTGCCAGCAAGATGTACCGTTTTAAACTACATCAATGAAACAAATGACTTTTTCTTGCAGGAGCGGATGTAGACAAACCGCTAAACAAACCACTACTGTCGCAAAAAGCGAATTTTTTACGATAAAAATTTATGTATTATATAGCATTCCACTTGGCTGTTAGCAGTGAGGTAATAGTATTTTTGCCATAAATGTTGTGATTAATTAGTTACAGTTATGCCGCGAATCCAGCTGATCCGCTCAGAAATCCAAGATCGACAAAAGTGATCAATTCCAAAAAACAAATAAAGAATCTGGTACAGGCTACAGAGATCAGGACCTTCATCTTTGCCAACGTCTACAATACCTCAAGTATCTACAGCAGCATTTGGCTAAAGTTTACCACGCTGGTGATGGATAGGAAGCAATCGAGGAGGAGGACGAATTCGGTGAAAAAGAAGAAGAGGAAATGACGCTAGATGGAGATCCCGCCACCGTAAATCTCTACTAAAAGTGTTTATGAAATTGTTGATTTAACTTTTTTGTTGTGTGCACTGTAGTTACAATGAACCTTGAAGGCTTTTTTACATTTCTGTGCATATCACCACATGAATACATGGGTTGCAATATCTGGATATTTGGGTTAAACCACCTTAGGTGAGATACTTACCTCCCTGTTGGTGAATTCGAAATGTTGGTATTGTTTAACCATGTTCAGTGCAAGATTCTGCATAGGATACAATAATTTAGAATTTCTCGTAGTGAAATCAAATTTTCCGATTCTCAAGTGAAATAGCCGTTCAGTATGGTACCTGGTAGTAAAGAAAGAGTAACTTTTGCTGAATGCTTGCGAAATGACGAGAAAGACAGGCGTTTATATAGTCGTCACCCCGATTTTTAGCGTAATGAAGACAGACCCTTACTGACGCACTAATTACTGACGCACCGATTACGCATAACCGTGTGTACGCCCAATAAAAGATTTGGTTGCGCGTTTTTTGCATTTGCCGTCTTTTAACACCCAGCAAAGGCGCCGTCACATCGCATAACGACCTACACTACGTAACATTTTTCCTTATAGCACGTAGTCACGTCTCAGATCTTAATTTTTTTTGCCGTAAATAGCTTCTGTAAAATTTGACTCTTGATATATCTAAAGTCAAGCTAGTTAGCATAAAAATGTCACTAGTTCAACAATAAAGGCTTTGAGTTGTTTAACTTTTTTTTTTAAATCGAATAATAAAGACAAAATGCATATGAAAAAAGAAAAAAATTGCTCCAAAATACTTGGCGTCTGTTTTAACTATTTTGATCATAAATTTGAATTTTGACACCACGTGCCCAGTTGGTGGTAACCAGGGTGTTGTACCTGGGATGAATTTTTAGGGATACTCAAAGGGGTTTTCCAATGGAGGAGTACCTTTTTTTTTAAATTTTTTTTGTGTTAGAATACGATAGATGCGCCGATACGCTCCGATTGCCCCTAGTTGCGGAATATTACCAGAAATATTCCCGTAAAAATTATCACCGCTGATTATGCCAACTCTTGGACTTAGCTAATTTTACCAAAAAAAAGTCATAAATTAATCGATTTTTGTAGTATTATTTTAATTTCTGTTTCATAAACAAAAATTATTTTAGCTTATTGATTTCGGTTATTCAACTATTGGTGATAAAAATAATACGTCTCTAGGAAGTGTTGGAAATATGTGTCCAGAAATTGCTGAAGTAAGTGTGATTTACATTTTATGTTTTCTTAACTCAGTTAAAATCAGCCCCAGCTGACCTGTACAATTCTGCACTGGCTCACATCACCTTCAAATGATGTTTTTAGTAAGGTTTTATCAGCTAAAACATACTTTAACGTAATTTTAGGGCGCGGACGATTACTTTCAAAATTTTTTTGACCGAAATTTGACTTTTTGGGATTAAGGCAAAAAGTCAAATTTTGATAAAAAAAATTCTGAAAATGGAATTTTCGACCCTACCGAGTACAAACCCCCAATGAAATTTTTTAAAGTGTTTCCAAACACCCTATATCAACCTAAAATCACCTCAGAAGTTCAAAAAGATATTATTTTTGTGTTCTGGTCGATAAAAAATTGAGTTTTGGGCATTTTGAAATTTCGACCATTTGGCTGTTTTACCATGTTTTGGTCACTGGAGCTGGGCAAAAGAGCTCTAAATGCATTTTTGATCAGAGTCTTGCTCGGAATTATCTGAAAAGTGAGTGCGCGCATATCTAACCAACCAAGCCCAGCCCCGAAAGGGGCTTGATTCTAAGTTATAATAAACAAATCAACTAAAAATACCAAAATTCGAGATTAAAAATAGACTTTTATAGAAAAAGAGTAAAAACACCTTTTTATCGTGTTCAACGTGTAGGAATGCTTAAAAATAGTTACAATAGTGTTTTGAAAAAGTTCAAAAAAAATTTCATTGGGGGGGGGTATACTCTGGCAGCGCCGAATTTTCTTTTTTGAAATAAAATTTTCCTAAAAATATATCTGTGTTTTAAGCACCAATACGTTAAAAAAACACCATTTGGAGGCAATATGAGCAAGTGCGTAATTGTAAAGTCTGCTCACAGGGCCTCACCTAGGTCTCAATATATTTGCAAAAATTATTTTTCACTATTTTTTACAATGTAAGACAAAATCGCAGTTTTTATAATTTTCTCAAAAAAACAGCTTCCTCAAAGTCATAAAAACGTAAAATTTGAAGCAACTGAGGCCAAATTTCCTAGTTCCAAATTCGGTCTATTCGGACCAACGCAAAAATGGACCGGATTCGGCATTAGGGCCTTGGTTAAATTTATGTTAAAAAATAATTTCTAAAATAAAGTTTTATACAAAAAGCAACTTAAGCTTGAGTTTGACAAAATCAACTTTAAAAACGGATCAGAATCATGGTTTTCATATAATATCATGTTTCCTGATATCTCTATATAGTATTTGGCATGTGTGGGTGTGTGGGTCGCCACTTTTGTGTTCAAGCCCAATTTTCTGCCAATTTTCGCAAACCCATGCCAGATATCTCACCGGAACCCTCAAGTACAACATATTGGCTTTCATTTAAGCACAAACACGTATAATTAAAATTGCCTTAAAAAAATTTCTTTGCCCTCCAAATTGGAGACGGTGGATTTTAGCCTGGATTCAGGGTGGATTTAAGTGTTCAAGCCAGATTTCTTACTATTTTTTGAAATTTTTTTACTAGAACTTTTAACAACAATATCTAGCTTCCTTTCTCAAGATCGTTAAAATAAGGGTGATTCTAATAAAAGTTTGGGTGTACCAAGGAGGGGGAGGGTGTCCAAGAGGAGGGTACCCAGGAGAAGGGTAGCCAGGAAGGGTACCCAAGAAGGGTGTACTCAAGAGGAAGGTAACCAGGAGGGAGTACTCAGAAGGAGGGTAGGTAGCAAGGGGTGAGCCAAAAGAGAGGTACCCAGGAAAAAGATAGGCAGGAAAGGGCTGCCAGGAAGGAGGTTAGCCAGGAGAAAGGTATCCAGGAGCAGGGTAGGAAGAACGGGGTGGGCAGCAGGAGGGTACCCAGTTGAAAAACCGAAAATGACTTAAAATGACCACCATTGGCCGCAATAAATTTACGCAGTCTTTTAGGGAAGGCTGAAATGGGATTTTAAAAATATTCTTGGGGATTGCGTCCCATTCTCTGACGAGGGACCTCTTCAACGCTTCGATTGAGTTGCGGCGCGTAGTGCAAGCTTTCGACTGGAGGTAAGGCCAGGCAAAGTATTCCATTGAGCTCGGGAGAATTGGGCGGCCAGTCTCCAGTTGGGTTGGTGTGATGGGGGCCCACCTTGATGAAATCGGGAAAGTTCTCGGTAATCCAGTTCTGGGTCTCTTAGGCTCTGTGGCTGGGTGCCCTATCTTGCTGGAAGCACCAGTTGTCGTCCTGGTTGGCCTCAGCCCATGGCGCCACCTGAGTCTCCAACATTCGGCGATATTCCACTCCATCGACCTTTGTTCCATTAGGGACAAATATGAGTGGAGTTTTTGCCTCCCAGGTCACACCGGCCAAGACCATCACTTGCTTTGGCTTTTGAGTTCTCTCAACAAACTTCAGCTCTGGAGGTAATGGACTGACTAGATCCTACAACTGACTAGATCCTAAAAGCTGCATAGATGAATGCAAAATCAAAAGAAACTGACCTGTCATTCTGAGAATTGCGTGCTTGCTCCAAGTCGTACCATTTTTCATCATTGAACAGGGTGTTTCAATGTCTGTTGGCACCAAAGCGATGCAGAAGCCGGTTGCCACGGACCACTCTCTTTTCCATGGCATTGTCGTTGAGAAATGGTGCCTCAGCTGTCTTTCTGGACTTCATTTGGAGGACTTCATGTATGATGTTTTGTACGGAGAGGCCGAAATTCCCAACTTAACGGCCAGTTTTCTTTTGGAGTCGGATCGGCTGTGGAGACGACCGGCCTCGTGATCGTTGCAAAAGCACATCTTGTCTGCAATGGCCTGGATGTTCTCCTCAGTTGCTGCAGTCACTGGACGCCCACTCCTGGCTCTGGCCGCATTGCTTCTTGTCCTTGCTTCTTGGTGCATGCGATATGATGAATAATCTTTTTGTCGAGAGGAGATAGATCATCTAAAAATAAGAATTTAAAATATTTAGAACCTCAAGGAAATAATTAAAAGATACTGGTGCCCCTGATCACGAACTTAGCCAAGCCATCTGTCATCGCTTTCTTGTTTGATTCCTCCACGGCCTCCATCTCTTGAAACTTCTTCAGATATTCGGGATGCGCAGATAGATGATCCTTGAGATTTGCCGGCCCACGATTGCTCATCTTCAGCTTCTTGGAACACGCATTGCACTTGGCTTCTGTCGGCGACAATTTCGAAAAAAGGCATTCACCAGCTTCACCACCCACGAAAGAAAGCTTCCATATGAGACTCATTCTAAAACATATACAATCATCAACAGAAGTTGAATAACATGTGACAAAAAAACTAGCAACTAGGCAATAGCTCAACAAATGCCAAAAGTGATGCGATGTTCGTACAATTTGCGATGCGATGTTGCGATGCAATGTTTATGGGCCAAAATCAGTGCGTGCGATGCTATGTTGCGATGCGATACATCGTCGTCAGCCCTAAATTCAACTACTTGGCGCGCCCTAAAATTAGCTAGTCAAAATAAGAATTGCCAAACGATTTAAACCACCTCAAACTGTCTAAAGCCATTTCAAACCACCCAAAACCTTTGTGTTTTGAGGTGGGGTTCGGAACAATTGAGTCCGAAAGAGTGCTTATTATAAGCCCCTCATCTAGTTTCTGATACGCTCAATCAACTTTTCGCAAAAAAAATTAACCCCTCGTTTTAGTAAACTTCTTAAAACCCAGTTTTTATTGATTTTCTATCAGTCTGGCAAGGGATTTTGAGCTTTTTATGCATTCGCGACCCTTGAAAAAACATGCCAGGGTCCTCCTTGTTGATTTTTTTGCAATTTCAAGAGTCTGAAAAACCATTTCATCACACTTTTGAAAAGTGAATTTTTAACAATTTTTTAGCAAAAATTTTTTTGGTATAAAAAAGATAAAAAATTAAAAAAAATCAGCTTACGTTATTAAGAAAAATTTTTTTTGACATTTTTTACATCACGAAAAATTTTCTTTGCCTTACTTTAAACTAGCTCGGGGGGCCCGCCTGTCGGCGGACCACCCTCGCCTCGGTCTCGATGCAATTTAAACGTTTTAAAGATATCTAAAAACTGATAATCTAAAAAACATACTCTCGAAAAAAGTAGAAACAAAAATTTTTTAGTAGAATAACAGCAAACACTATACAGCAAAAAGAGTCTCTCCAGATCACTATAGCGAAGTCACTACTGATCAGCCAAAATCTACAACTACAAAACAACATAACATTTTATTGAAAATCAGAAGGCTGCCATGACAGAACAAAGAGACATAACGATATAAGAGAAGGCTGGTATAATACGGATTCAGAAGAAATTTGAGCGGCGCTTTTTCTTGTCTGGAGGCTGCATGCTGAACTTGAGTTCTTCATACTTTTCCATTCTGATAGCTTCTTTTCCGCTTCAGGCACAATCTTCATGTCGAACAAAGATTCGAGAATCATAGCCATTTCGTTTTCGGCCGTTTCTGAATTATTAGTTTCACAAATTATGATGATGATAATAATAATTAATAGTTACCGGTAACCGTTCCAGCTGCTATCAAAACTTCTGTGTTAGTCAACAACTCCTGCGCGAACTTTTTCGTTCAGGAAAAACGTCTCAACCTTGATGCCAGAAAGACGAACAATCTAATGAAAAACAGATTGTTGATTTCACTGAAAAAGTATTAGCAGAAATTACCCATTGAAGCTTTAACTTTTCTCCCGCCTCTTCCAGTTTCTCTTGCCAAACGATCAAGCGATAGAAGCTCTTGCCGTTGAACAGAAAAACGTGCTGATACGCAGAATTTTTGGTACAGATGACAGATGACTTGCCGACAACTTCCAGCACAACTGACCTGTAAATCAAAATAAACACGGAAAACGAATTTTTGCAACAGTAGTCCTGCGATCGGTCCAGGCACGCGAGAACACTCTTCAACTATTAATGAAAACTAATTAGTTTGCGACCCTCAAAAAAATAATTTACCTTTATTCTCTCTCTTTCGAAGCCGGTCTTTTTCTCGCCTTGCTTCTTCTTGCTGCTGCTTTTTGCTGTTCTTACGCATCATATAGCTATAAGAAAACAAATTAGCAGTTAAAAGCAATCACAAAAATAACACAAAACTTCCACAAAAATAGTATCTCAGATTCAGCAGTCAAACAGTATGATAGATAATAGTATTAGAGTAAAAATAGAGATGCATGTTAAACCGTGACATAATTGTGATGAAGCATGAGTCATAGTCCAATGTGAGTTCTTCAAGTATTCACCATTATCGAACAACAACGACGGTAGCAGAACTCATACGTATGCCAAGTAAATTGTTATTTAAAAAAAACACGAAAAATTCTGAAAAAAGTGACACGGTGAAATAAGATTACACCATGAATCACGATCTCCCCAACTACGCCTTGACATACTCATAGTTTATTGAGACTCAACTATGAACCATGCTCCAGTCAAAGCGCCACAATTATTTACCATTGTTGAAGCACTCGGACTGAAGCATGAATCATACTTGAGTCAAGTGAAATGTGATTGAAAACAAACACAAAAAATTCTGGAAAAAAATGACACAGTCAAGAGAGATCACACAATGAATCACGGTCTCCCCAACTACGCCATGACATACTCATAGTTTATTGAGACTCAACTATGAACCGTGCTCCAGTCAAAGCGCCACAATTATTTACCATTGTTGAAGCACTCGGACTGAAGCATGAATCATACTTGAGTCAAGTGAAATATAATACGAAATACATAGCATGCTTAAAAAGCTTCATCGAAAAATTTAAGCCTGAACCCGATTGCCCAGATTCACAAAGAAATGAAAAAGAGACAACTGCTCAAAAGAATGAAGAATAAATTAATACGGTCACAAAAAAGTGTAGTTGAAACAGAGAAGTTTTTGTCTTAAATCCTCATTAAGACAAATCTTTATTCAAATTCGGCTAAAATATTATAAACTATACATAAAATATCTATTGACATGTCGCTTTACGCTTGTTTCCTCTCGAGACAAAAAACATTCAAATTCAAAAGAAGACCAAAAATCAAATTCCCACCAAATGACCACCTCCATACTATTCGCCACGCCCCAATCTAAACTCGTCATTTCTCGCCAATATTTTTTTTAAATGAAAGCTGACATTCAGGGCTACAACATGCACTACGCGCCTTGGCCGTCTCACCCACTTAGCTCCGAGATTTTGACTTTTGAACAAAAAAAACGACAATTTGCTCACTAAAACCCAAAAGTGAAACCAAAAAAATCTCAAAACCAAAATCCACAACAGCCATTCTACTCCTGAGATCCCAAGCTTCAATTTAAAAAAATCGACAAAAAAACCAAACAAAAACATATCAAACTAACCCAAAACATCAATTGTCCGCAGACAAACAAACAAAACATCTCTAATACTATATAGGGTAAATGGTTTTTGAGACTGCTGAAATTTTGCAAAAGAGAACAGAAGTTTTTTCTTTTTTTCTTTCTGTTTTTAGAATACCAATTTTGACCTTTTCTAGTATTTTAATTAGAGATGATGACAGGACAGGATGATTCCGTCCCGTCCCGTTAATTACAGAGAATCGTCCCGTCCCGGAATCCCATGGAAATTTTTGGCACCTGTCCCGTCCCGAAATTTTAAATTTGATTTCTATACGTTGAAAAAGGTCAAGCCATCATCTCTAAGTTCAATGATGAAAGTTTGTTTTCTTACGAAAATTTTCACTAAAATTTCACAAATCACTAAATTTACTAGGGTAAATGATAAATTTACTGAAAAAATGACCCTTTTACTAGAGGAAAAATAATCCTTTTTAAAACTTAAATTTTGCACGGGAAAAAATTTTAGCCGGAAAATATTAGGCCAGCTGTACACTGAAAAAAGCAAGATTGTGAAAAAATTTTTTTTATTGAAATATAGATTAATAACTCTGTTCAAACTTAGAATATTCGCAACGAATACTCTTACTTTGTTGATTGGTGGGCATTTGGAGTATTAATGTACACACTACTAAACGGAAAAGAACCATTTGCAGTGGAAGATTCTCCTGGATACGTTTCAGAACATAAAACTATTCAAAACATACTAAGTTATGCAAATAAAAACAATCATAAAACTGTAAGTATTAAAATGATTTTTGCATATCCGTAATAGGGCGCTACAATGCAGTTGCAGAATAGTGTTTGACTGCTGAGAGATCGCTGATTTCGACTCAGTATAACGGGCTTAAAGCTTCCAACTTGTCATTTTAGTCAACAAAAGTAACGTAATGAAACTTTTAGCTAACAATTTTTCATACTTTTTTGGGCTCAGTCACGGACTGCGACTTAGACTAAGATTACTTTGGCTCCATGAACACTCCCTTAGTCTCAGTCTAAGGTATTAACGGACTGAGACTTAGGCTACTAGAATATTTTGGCTTTGTTGTGACACCAAAGGCTCCATGATCACCTTCTCAGTCTAAGTATCAGTTTTAATCGCAGTCTCAGTCTAATTTAGTCTAACGGTTTTTGGCTCCATAATCACCTTCTTAATCTCAGTCTAAGGATAAGTTTTAATCGCAGACTCAGTTTGACTTAGACTGAGAATATTTTGGCTTTGTTGTGACCTACGACAGCCTACAACACCCTTTAGACTAAAACTATTTTAGCTGTATGAATTTCCTTCAGTATCAGTCTAAGTTATAGTGTCAGTTTAGGTTTTAGTCTAAGTCGCAGTTCGTGAATGAGCAATTTTTTTCCTTTATTTCTCACACTTCGATAATACTAGAAAGCCATAATATCGATCATTGCCAGGGTAAGATTTTCAAAATATTGCTAAATTGCTAAATATTGCTATCAAAATATTGCTAATTTTCTTTTCAAAAGTCCTTCCTTTTTTCCTAGTTAAGCGATAGACTTGCCCTATGAACACAAATGAAATCACATGGTGTTAGATTAAAAAAAGTTTTCTGTAATTTTGCAAAAGACGTTGTTATCGTAATTTTTAGGCAAAAATTTTCTAACGCTTCATTGTGTTCCCGACTATTTCTGAAAAAGATTAATTGTGGTCGACGAATTTTGAGTAGGCGCTTTTTTTTTAAATCTTTTGTTGGAAATTCCTAAAAAGTGAGTATTTTTTCTTTTAAGTTTTCGTAAGTCCTTTATTTACTTTATTTGAAGAGTAACATAACTTATGACTCAAAATGGACAGCTCTTTCTCTCAGCAGAAATTTTTCGAAAATGACGTTTTAGCTCCATAATCACCTTCTTAGTCTCAGTCTAAGTACGGGCCCACCAAAATAATTCTTCTTTTATTAAAAAGCGCATTTAATTTTGAAATCAGAAAAATGAAGTGGGGTCATCGAATATTTAAGATTTTGCCTTGGTCACCCCTTCCGCACTTATTTTTTCAAACCACAGGGGGACCAAGGCAAAACTCCGATCGTCGATTACCTGATTTCATTTTTCTGATTACACTTTTATAAGTATATCGAACACGCTCAGAATTGGCAATGTCAACTAAAAAGTGAACTTTCCTGAAAAATTTTCAAAAACATTGGCATTTCTCAGCCACCACTTAACTTCTTTTTGTCAACAGACCTGGGATGGATCGTTTTTATCAACTGTCTGCACTGTTAAATGCAAAATTAAATGCTCTTTCTAAAAAAAAAGTTCTTGGTGAGACCGTTTATCTGTTGTATAGAGGCGTTTTTAGGGCAGCAAAATTGTTTGAGGAACTTTTTATCCTGCTTACAGGCCTAGGTGCTTACCTTTTAAATGTCATTTGCAAAAAAAAAATTCTGCAGAGTAGAAGAGCTATTCATTTTTTTGTCAAACAGTATGTTACTCTTCACACATACTCTTCATCCATTTGCCTAAAATTTATGAAAAATACGAAGATTGGCCTCGACAATAGGTCCCGTTTTTGCATGGTCCCCAGGGTGACCAACTCAATTTTTAATTTCAATTTTTTTCAAATCAGGAGCTTGTTCTTGTATTTTTGTGAATTCCGGGCAATGTTAAAAAATCTTTATTCCACACAAAAATAAAAAATTGTAGAAGAAAAAATTATTGGTTGAATTATTTTTCAACAGTTCTTGCTTGTTTCAACAAATTGTCATTACCTAAAAAGGTAGCATAAATGTCGGTACAATGAATAACTATTACATTTGACAGACTCTAAGTACATTTAGAGTGTCAATGAAAGTCTGCTTTTTCATCACTCCAGACATTATCAACAATTGAAAAAACAGACTCATAATATGCGTTAGATGGAAAAGATGCAACAGTGCAGAACTAATGGCTTTATAACAATTAAATTTTCAGGTTTTTAAAAAACAATCCACATTTCTCAGATATTTCAAATTTTTAAATTTAATTTGTTTTCCAAGTTCTTTAAGATTTTCATTAATTTCCCCTATTTCTACAAATAATTTATCTAACTCATGGGATCAGCAATACAAATTTCTTGAAGTTCAAGAAACATTGTTAAAATATATTGCATTATTTTCAGACTAATCCATTCCATAAACGAAAAAATCGTGGAGAAAGCTGAACCATTTTTGCAAATAGTCAACGATCCAATATGGGAATTGTGTGGAGCTTTTAGTTTATTGGTAATTAGAAGACGTCTGTGAATTCATTTAACAAATTCCAGTCTCAGTACCAAATTATTCATCATCGCGATA
>JAMRYI010001554.1:0-20267 GCA_029231635.1 Ditylenchus weischeri | reverse complement strand
GTCGGCACACACAACTTTTCCTTCCGTGTCATGACTGCCATTTGAATCGATTTTTGTTAAAAATGCCTTTTTTGGCTAAAATTGTTTTAAAACTGAATAAGGTGTAGGTAAAATGGCTCTCCAGGGGGGGAGGAGTTATTAGAGGGGGTGGCTATTAGAGAGAATACGGTATGCTTAAAACAATAAAAAAGCTATTTTCTAACACTTTCCCACATTGCAAAAAAAACGTCTTAACCAAATTTTGACTTTTTGCCTTGGGGGACCAAGGTAAACCACCTTATATAAGGGTATTTTACCCCGTTTTGGTCACTGGAGCTAGGCAAAAAAAGCCTCTAAATCCATTTAAATCAAGAGTCTTGCTTGGAATCTTGTCTAAGGTAAGTGAGTGCGCGCATCTCTAACCCCGAAGACGGCGCAGGGGGCTTGGTGGCTTGGAGTTGAAATTTTTATTTTCAAAGGTGTCGATTTTTAATCAAAAGTTTTAAAAGTTCGGTCAGAGAGTGCCACGAATTGATCTTTTACCCGTAGTTCCTTTAATAAGCGCTAATAGGCTTTATTTTTCGAACCCTCAAAAAATCAAGAAAAAGACACTATGCCTCTATTAGAACACATATGGTATTAGATGAAATACGGTAATATAAACGATATACTCGGTTATACCCCCCAAAAATTCTCTATAACATACACTTAAACCCAAAAAGGTCAAAATCGTCGTCTTAGACGGGAACGAATTTGAATTATCGTATACCTCTAATATACCTCTAATAGACGGGCATGCCCGTCTATTTTTCAACCCCTAAAAAATCGAAAAAAAATATTTTGATTTTAAGATTTTTGGGTACTCAAAAAAATCAACTAAGATAGAGGTGATCAAGAAAACGCAAAAAACAGATTTCCAAAATAATTTTCCTGGGCTGAGATATAGGTCCTTAAGGGTGCCCGTCTATTGGAGGGTGCCCGTCTATTGGAGGGTGCCCGTCTATTAGAGGTTATACGGTATATCACATAAATCCTACATTATATTTAAAAAATGAAAAAAATTCAAAGACAGGGGTAGCAGTGGACAAGCATCTTAACGCCGTGCAATTGTCCAATTTCTAAACCAACCTTTTCATCAGAGTAATTAGCGGTTCGCTGATTTCCATTGCTTCCAGGGGTATTTTCCATCCTAGGGTGGTTTGCTTTGCGCATCAAATGCGATTTGCCCCCATAGTTTTTCGAACTGTTTATTCCATTAAAGTTGGAATTGATAGCAGCGGGGTTGGAATTGTTGGTGCCTAGCATGTGAATCTCAGGACTTGATCCAATCGACTGAAATATTTTGAGTGTGAGAGTCTCTGAATTAGTTGTAAAAGCCAGACTTTGTTGGACTTCCTCTCAGCCAATAGTTGTTTGAGAATCTCGCGTTGCTCCAACTTGAGCCAGTCGGCATCCACCTGGTTGGCACCTGCTACAGCTGAAGTGGGCGGGGTTTGAGGCAGGGACAAGGCGGCAGGCCTGCCTGTATGCTGTTGTCGATGGCTGGCTGTGAGGGGACGGTAGACGGGCGACACTGCAGCCACTCCGTTGCTGCCCACCAAAGCGTTTTGGGTGAGGGTGGGCGTGGACACTGAAGGTGGTAGAATCAGCTGGCTGAGGGTGGCTGAGCGATTGCAGTTGACCGATAGGGTGGCTGAAAATAGAAAATAGTACAGTCAAACCTGGGTTATCCGACACCCAAAGGGACCTCCCTTATGGTGTCGGATAAAAAGAGGGTGTCGGTTAACTGGGGTGTCGGATGATGGGGTGTAGGTTTACCAGGCCAACCAAATCGAGCTCATGGTGTCGGATAAAGAGGGTGTCGGTTAACTGGGGTGTCGGATGACTGGGTGTAGGTTTACCAGGCCAACCAAATCGGGCTATGGTGTCGGATAAAGAGGGTGTCGGTTAACTGGGGTGTCGGATGACTGGGGTGTAGGTTTACCAGGCCAACCAAATCGGGCTCATGGTGTCGGATAAAAGAGGGTGTCGGTTAACTGGGGTGTCGGATGACTGGGGTGTAGGTTTACCAGGCCAACCAAATCGGGCTCATGGTGTCGGATAAAGAGGGTGTCGGTTAACTGGGGTGTCGGATGACTGGGTGTAGGTTTACCAGGCCAACCAAATCGGGCTCATGGTGTCGGATAAAAGAGGGTGTCGGTTAACTGGGGTGTCGGATGACTGGGGTGTAGGTTTACCAGGCCAACCAAATCGGGCTCATGGTGTCGGATAAAGAGGGTGTCGGTTAACTGGGGTGTCGGATGACTGGGGTGTAGGTTAACTGGGGTGTCGGATAACCCACGTTTGACTGTACTTTTTGAGGCCGACATGAGAAAGGCTAGTTGATGGTATTGGGTTGTTCGATAATTATCCAGCGTTTTTTTAACTTTGCAAAACAATTCATCAACCATTTTTATTAATCAAATCAAACACAATAACAAATCAACCACAACAACAACTAATCTTCCGGAGGGTACTCTCCATCGAATTCCATTGCCTGTTCCCATTTGTACGGCAGAAGTTTAATTTTCACGAGCGAAGAAATCCGGCGTCTTTGAAGCAATCCATTGTCTTATGTCATCAACAATTTCTTGAAGGTTTGCAAACTTTTTCCCAAGCTGCCAGTTGTGGAGCGAGCGATTGACGTGGTAGTTTGTGGGTGCTTCTGTTGGCGAATACGGCGGATGCGGCAGCAGCTCCAATCTTTTGTCTTCGATTAAGGCAACAACGTCAGCTCTGATATGCGGTCGGGCTCCGTCCTGATGGAAGATTATGGCATCCTTTTTCAGCAGTCTTTTCAACGTCACAAATAAAAAATACCAGACATATAAAGGATATATTTCTATTCTTCTTTCATAGTTGCAAAAGATCACATACTTAAAAGAAAAGTTACAAAAAATAAAGTTTTGTAGGAAATAAAAAAACGCTGGATAATTATCGAACAACCCAATAGTTCGGATATATAGGGTGTTTCAAGAAATGTGGACACTTTCAAACTGCCATAACTTTTTTTTATAGACCAAATTCCAAAATTATGTAAACGCAGTTCGACTCAGTTTTACCTCCCGTTTGGTTTGGTATATAATGTCAAAAACACGATTTTTGCTTGGTAACCCTTGTAATTTGGGCCCTGCCCATCCAGAGGCCATCCACAGACAATGGCTCAAACTAGCCTTCCCCTAGGCAAAATTTCCTCATAGGATTTGGGGGGTGGCGGTGATTATGTCCTTTTTTTAACTGGTGGAAGAAAAGTCCTTGGCGGGTTTTGAGGCTGACTATTTTTAATGAAAATTTTATCTAAAAATTTTCCAAATATATAGGGTTGTAGCGCGAACGCTGCTCTTTCAGATGACATATAACTTTATAAATCTATTCCACAAAATGACCACCATTAGCAGCAATACATTTATGCAACCGTTTAGGGAAACTATCAATCGCATTTTGGATATAACTGTGGGGAATTGCATTCCATTCTCTGACCAATGATGCTTTCAAGTTTGCGATTGAGAAGTGTGGAGCAATTTGACTGGAGGTAGGGCTAAGCAAAGTAGTCCATGACATTCCAATCACGGGAATTGGGTGCCCATTCTACCAATATAATGTTACTGCATATCTTACATAGTATTTGGCATGTGTGGGTGGGTGGTTAACGCTTTTTTACTTCGAAGGCCAGAACGGGTCGTAGATAGAGAAATCACTTTTGTCGCTAATACCATCGTGTTCCCCAGAATGTCAGCTTTCGTTTAAAAAAAAGAACAGGCGAAAAAATGAGTTCCAATAAGGGATATACCTATTTTTATGAATGAAGTCATAGCCCCTCATTGAAATTTCGAAATACTATAGAGGCGCCGATAGGCGCCTGTAGTCCCTTGTGAACAATGTTACATACCATCTGAAGAGCAGCGTTCGCGCTACAACCCTATATATTTGGATAATTTTTTAGACAAAATTTTCATTAAAAATAGTTAGCCTCAAAAGCCGCCAATCACTTTTCGGCCCTATAGGAGAATCGGTCCCATTTTTTGCCTTGGTCCCTGTTGACTTTTTGTGCATTTTTTGCCAATTTTTTAATTTCTTTGTCGGAGTTTGTCCAACAATTCTAACACAAAATGCTAGCAGTCATAAATTTTCACGAGCTGATCAACAATTTTTCTCAAATAATTCAGATTTGCCAGTAAAGTGATCGTTCCACCAGTAGATAGTTTGAACAAATTTCGTAAACGAATGCTTTCCAAATCAACGTATTCGAGATCGACAACAAGAACTTTGCGAATCATTTTGCTAAAGCAAAACCATCATGCATTGTGGAAAATGAAAAAATTAAAAAAATTGGCAAAAAATGCACAAAAAATCAACAGGGGGGCAAGGCAAAAAAATGGGACCGATTCTCATATAGGGCCGACTTTTCTTCCACTAGTTAGTGTTTAAGGCTAAGTGAGCGCCTTTTAATTTTTAGATATATTTTTTCTTTCAATTTTTCAAAGTTTTAGTACCAAATTGTAGCCCTGAGTGTCAGCTACATTGTGGTACCAAAACTTTTAGAAAAACGAAAAAATTGTAGATCTAAACTTTAAAAGGCGCTCACTCTGACTTCATACTTCAGCACGGAGTGAGCGCCTTTTGAAGTTTAGATCTACAAACTTTTCGTTTTTCTAAAAGTTTTGGTACCACAATGTAGCTGACATTCAGGGCTACAATTTGGTACCAAAACTTTAAAAAAAAATGATAAAATTCAGATCTAAAAGTTGGTCTAAATTTGCGATCGAACGTCCAGTACCCAATTCACCGTTCTGGAATTTTTCTAATAGCTGTCACCGGAAATAGGAGGATGACTGAAGGACTGGACGGAGTGCACCGTCGACTGGCAATTATGCGCGTTCTGCAGGGAGTTGACATTGAAAAGGCTGGACGTGTTGAACCTGTTGACCAGCAAATTGGAGGACGAAGACAGCGAAGAAGCACAGGGTTGATGGTGATGACCAGGGCAACACACTCCATTGCCAACAACTGTAGAAGTTGGCATGCCCATGTCAATACTGTTGTTCGTCCTGGTGGAGTGGATCTGAAAGCGGGATTGGATCAATCAATGGAGGGCAGCGAATTTTAACAAAAACTTTCCCACTCACATCAGCATTGGAGTGGCGAAACAACATCGGCTGCTGGGCACCAAAAGTCCTGATACCTCCTTGCAGATTGTTGATGCTAAACAAAACACTTTTAACACAGGTAGGACAGGGGACTGGTCAGTCAGCTAGAGTTTTCTTTAATTCTTTATGTAAGGTACCCATTCGTGTGTAAAGTTTTTTTCTAATGCCTTTCTAGCGGCTGAAGCTTACTCAGAAATCCGAATCACAAAGCAGAATTTAGAAAAAAAAAAGCTTGCTGGTCGAAATATGACCTCAAGTTGGAGTGCCAAAATTTCAAATGATGACCAATAGGGTTGGCCTCCAACACTCCTACCCACCCACCCTCGCCTCGGTCAATGTGCAAATATAATGAAATCATTTTACATTCGATCTAACTGAAAACAGTAATTAATCACCCGAAAAAGGCTAAAGGACAAATTCGAAAAATATTTTACACAGGTCTAAAAGTCTGCTGGCAACCGAGAGTTAGAGATGCGCGCACTCACTTACCTTAGACATAATTCCGAGAAGTACTCTTGATCATAAAATGCATATGGAGTCTCTTTTTGCACAGCTCCAGTAGCCAAAACCATAGGGGGACCAAGGCAATCGAGAAAATTTTTTTTCGAAAAACGTCCCTCCACACTTTTTTTCGCCTTTTCCATCGTTTTTAGGGCCTAAGACATAGTTTCCCTTAAAAACGCACTTTTGAGCTACCCCAAATAGTGTACTCCTGCCCCTCCCACTCTACTTGCTGACCTATCCACTCTCCTGGCACAATTACCTACATTCCTGGCATACTTATTTTCTCTGCTGACACGCCTACATACTCACGTTGTACTCCTACCCTCTCTCCTGGCTAATTTAACCATTCTTCTGGCTCACCTAATTATTCTCCTGGCTCACGTAATCACTCTTATGCAGCGTATCGAAACTTACTTTTTAAAAAGATTTGTACTTTTTTGGGACCATAAATCTTTTTTATTTTTGAATTTTTGCGTCAAATTTTTTTTTCGGTGCTCGAAAATCAATAAGCACTGAATAAAATGGCATTTTTTGACGAAAAAAAATTGTGCTTTTTTGCCAGATGTACTTTTTCAAAATTTTTGGTTCGTAACCCTGCTCTTATGTCATACCTACTTGCTTTATTGCCAAATAATGAACAAAAAAACAGCTTGAAAACAGTATCAAAAAAAAGTTTCCTCTCGAGACAAAAGCATTGTAATTCAAAAGAAGGCCGAAATCTAAATTTCCTCTAAATGACCACCTCCATAGAAAAGTCGATATCCCCTACTTAAAGTAGTCATTTTTCGCCGATTTTTTTTTTAAAGAAAGCTGAGATTTACGGCTACACGGAAATATTTGCAACAGCTCTGTCTGACATACTTAGCTCTGAGATGTTGACTCTTGAACAAAAACAACCACAATTCCCCTTCTAAAACCCAAAAAAACAAACCGAAAAAAATCTCAAAACCAAAATCCAAAAACACCATTCAACTCCTCAGATTCCAAGCTTCAATTAAAAAAAAATTAACAAAAAAACAAACAAAAACACCTCGAAAAAATACAAAACATCAATTGTTTTATAATACTTTTTTATTTTATAATCTTTATACAGTATTTGGACTATGAGGTTCCGTCACGTTTTTTGTTTCTTTTGTACTTTTCTCCCAACTTTTTCCTCGCAATTGTTTTTCTGTAAAGTAGGTGCACAACTACAGCGTATCCTCTTTCTTTTGAGTATATGGTTGCCAATACAAACATGTATATTTATGGGGCTTAGACGACCAACAAACTTTGAAATTGGCCAAATTTTTTGATTTTTCAAAACTTTTTCAACTTTCGAGGGTTTGTTACCCTACTTTTATTTTTAATTATGTAAAGTAGGTGCACATCTACAGCGTCTCAGCTTTCTTTGAGTATAAGGTTGCCTATACAAACCTGGATATTTGGGGGTCAGAGACGACCAACAAACTTTGTGGTGCGGAAAACGAAAAATTTGTGTAATTTTTGCTGGGTATTTTATCTGGGAAAAAGTATGTAAAGATATACCTATTTTTATGAATAAAGTCATAGCCCCTCATTGAAATTTCGAAATACTATAGAGGCGCCGATAGGCGCCTGTGGTCCCTTGTACTATATATATTGGGTAGGTCCATAAGTTCGTGGGTGGTTATATACGTAACAGACCATATTTATGTATGGGTTGCAAAATTTTTGATAAATCAGAATTGGCACTCAATTAATTGCTGGGTTTGAAATCGAAATTTGACTACAATTTACGATTTGAAACCCATCGGTTAATTAAATTTAATTAATCATTTGCTAATTAATCTTTTATTAATTAACCTGTTGACTCTTGAATCATTTATTAATTAACCGATGGGTTCCAAATCGTAAATTGTGCAGTCAAAATTTCGATTTTCAAACCCAGCAATTAATTGAGTGCCAATTTTTGTTTATGAAAAATTTTGCAACCCATACATAAATATGGTCTGTTACGTATAGCCACCCACGAACTTATGGACCAACCCAACAGGAGATAAATACCTCATAGGTACGGACTTTTGCTGGATGGCATCGGTGGTGGCGTACCTTAGCTGCCAGTTGAGAACCATGTTGACGTATTTGGCCATGTCACAATCTTCCTGAAAGCAGTGATTACTGAATGTCTCTACACAAAAATGAATGAGAATAAACCAGGGCGAAAACAGCCGAGCTGCCATCCGAACATTTTACAGTCAGATTTCTTTTGAGTGAGGTAACGTCCTTGATTTCTGGCCACCTGTAAATGATTGTATTGTGGTGGGTGAGTTGACTAGAATAGGTAGCAGAAAATAGACTTGTATTTTATGGTGGAGCCATTGTAGCGCTTGACGAATATTTCCTCAAGAGAGTAGCCAAGCTTCACTTCAGTGCTTTCATCATCCTGCAAAGAGAAATTTTCTGCGTTTATTGTAAATTGGGTTGGATTGTGGTCTACCTTGGCTTGAAAACACTCTTCTCCATAACCTGAAAATGAGACTACTTGATATAAAAGTGGAAAATTCAATCCAATAACAAATGAGCCTTAAATATCGCCTAAGGTCCGCATTCATTGGTGCTTGCTCCTGTGCGTACAAAGCTTTTTTTGGGCAAAATATAGCTGGGGCAAAAAGACTTTTTTGGGGGCAAATTGATTTTTTTGGGCAAAAAGACTCTTTTTAAAAAGAAGAGATCCCAAAAGAAAGCTTTGGCCCCCCTGTGCTCCCGGTGGCACATGCCGTGGAGCACTCATCCTTACTTTGTAACAAGTGAGCAGGGACAAGAGTGTTCGCAAAACCGAGGCACGTTAGATTTTAGGCATTCGGAAATTGCTCTTTAAAAAGATATCATGGGCACCCTGGCTCTAATTCTACCTCGATACAATAACAGTTGTACTGAAAAGCTTCACGGTTGCAGTTCCAAATGTGGTTGTACTGCATGTAAACGGGCTTTTACTGGGGCTAGGACACTTCGCTACGGACAGCTGGCTATGGTTTTTTTAATAAAAATTTTCATACTTTTTAAAAATAAAACTTCTTTTTTTAGCAAAAAAGTTTTTCCGACGTCCCCCATGTCTAAAATTTTCTCAGGAATCCGAATCAAAAAGCAGAATTTGAAAAAATGCTTGTGTGCTGAGATATGACCTGAAGTTGCAGTGCCAATATGCCACCTTTCAACTTTGGGTCATATCTCAGCACACAAGCATTTTTTTCAAATTCTGCTTTTTGATTCGGAATTCTGAGAAAATTTTAGATATAGGAGACGTCAGAAAAACTTTAATTTTTAAAAAGTATGAAAACTTTTGAAAAAAATCATAGCATAGACCGCGATCCAGAATCGGATTTTCGGGCTCTTTTGGGGGTGAAGAAATTTCAAGGATACTAGATTGCATACTGCCTCTTTATGTCTCTGCCAAAACTGGCCAAAAAGCCTAAATCGAATATTTTTCGGCTGCCTCTTGCTCCTAAATCCATTCCTATTTTTGTATGAATTTAGACCTAATGACTTCACCTGGTATTCAATACAGTCCACTCTCGATTTAGTGCAGCCCCAAAAAGTCCGACACTTTTTTTACATCTATTTTTGAAATTTTTTGCCAGTCGCCTTTGGCTAGTCTAATCGGAGATATCGCAAGAATTCCGATTTCGCCGATCGTTTCGGTGAATGAAAACGGTTTTGCCGAAAAGACCCGCGCCTCTCCATTTAGTGCAGCCTTATTTTCAACCGACCCTAGGCGGGAACGAACTTTTTCAGGTCACACTGAATCGAGAGTGGACTGCAACCGAAAATTAAACTGGCTTTGGGGTGCTCCGACACCTTCAGAGGATAATTTTATCTAATAGCTGGAGATTCTTACTCGCAGCTTCAACAGTAAAAAATTGATTACCTTCGCATTGTTGAACATCGACTATGTACAAGAAGGCAGCTGAGACAAAAAAAAAAGTAATCAGACGGCACCAAACCCGGTGTGAAGTGCAAAATGCCTACCGTAAGAAGGCTGCATTCCGCTCAGCCGTTCATAAACTGTCAGTATTTTGACTAGGCATTCGTCCAACTGTTGAGAGTTGCGGCACAAATGCTGAAGCAAAATTTGAGCACAGATCGAAAATTAAATCTCGGCCGAAAATTACCTGCGGCAACAGCTTCACAGATCTCAAATAATCCATGGTGTGCAGGGTGCGGTCGAAATCGGAGTTCTCCACTTGCAGACTGTAGGCGGCCAGATTGATATATTTGTCCATGTCCATGCTGTATTTCCCGTTTAGCACGTCCAGTTTGAGCAACATGAAATAGAGACTCCTACAAAATCGACGAATTGTTGATCTGACCAGTGGAAAATAAGGTAGTAAAAGCAACCTGGCCATCTGGTCGTGCAGCGAGAACACATTAGGAGTATGGTACAAAATGGCCAATTGGACTTGACTCGGCTTGCAAGCCCACTTTTCCAGCTGTTTTCTGAGCGGTTTGTCCATCTCCACCTGAAAGTTATTGTTGATAAAGAAATTGGAAGATTTGTTGGTATAAAAAAAACCTACCCATCGCATAAGTCTACGGTCTGGATCATTGAACCTCATCTGGAAGCGAAAGCCGAATATTTCTGCCTGCAAATGAAAATATGATGTTGGGACTAGATTTTTTTGGTTTATGCGAAGCAAGATCTTGCATCGGTATCAAATCCTGGTTAAAAATCTCCAATTTCCTGGCTAAAAAATCTACATTCGGCCTGTTCAGCAACTATAGTCATTTTATAGAGGGTGTTCCAAGAAATTTTTCCGATTTCACACGCTCGTAACTTATTTCTTTGTAAAGATTTCGAGACTTTGTTTTCACAGCCATTCTTAAAATCACGGGAGCTCGCGATCGGTATATAGTGTCAATAACAGGATTTTTGCTTGGTCCCATGTGGCTTGGGCCTTGCCCTTCCAAAGGCATCCAGAGACCAGGACCCTAACCACAGAGGTAACCAAGCATAAATCGTGTTTTTCACATTATATACTAGACCACCCTGTAATTCCAAGGACGGCTGTAAAACAGAATTTGAAAATTGGGCGCTAGTATAGAATAAACCCTCCCCCAATCAGACCTTCTAAAAATCGTTGTAACTAGCCTTTGGAACAAAAAGTTTAGGCTTAGCCCTTAGGCTTAGGGGTAGGCCAGCTCTTTACTTAAGTTTTCGAAGGCATAAGTTTGGGGGGGTTTATTCTATACTAGGGTCGAAAATTGCAACAGTGCAAAAAATTATGAACGTTGAAATCCGTGAAAATTTCTTAGGACACCTTCGAGTGCTCTGCTTGTGGTATAGTGCTACAAAATAGCTTACCCACTTAACCGGATTTTCTCATTGCAAGAAATATTTCGAAAATTTTCGGTACCTGAAACGTTTGGTTTCTGGTTATTGTAGATGATAAACTAGTAAAATGGCGTGCTGCAACGTGGTGTAGTGGTAGCACGTTAGGGCCCATGCCCCTTAATGCGATGGTTCGATTCCATCCGTTGCATATTTTATTTTCAGACGCATAACCATTTTTTCGCTGAATTCTTTTTCGACGTCACCATTTTTGATTTTTTTCGGGAAATAGCGAGTTCATAATGGTTTTTCGGGGTTTTTTGTCAAAAGATTTACAGCAAAAGTTTTTGCTTACAGTCAACTCTCGATACAACGACCCCTGCCTAGGGTCTGACACTTTTTTAGATCGATTTTGAAGCCTTTTGCCAGTTGTCTTTGGCTGGTGTAGTCCAAACATCGCAAGGACTGCGATTTCACCAATCGTTTCTGAAAATCGCACTAGTTTTGTCGAAAAGACCCGTGCCTCTCGATAAAACGGACACCTTTTTTGAAAATAAGTGTTCGTTATATCGAGACCCGCGGGTCTTTTCGGCAAAACTAGTGCGATTTTCAGAAACGATTGGTGAAATCGCTGTCCTTGCGATGTTTGGACTAGACCAGCCAAAGACAACTGGCAAAAGGCTTCAAAAAGCGGGCTAAAAAGTGTCAGACCCTAGGCCGGAACGAACTTTTTGGGGGTTCGTTGTATCGAGAGTTGACTGTACGAAGTTTCAACAATTTGGTGGAAGTAGTAATTTCCGCCGAGGCACAAAAAGTTTTCATTTAGCGTATTTCCTCTAATTAGCCAACTGTCTCCAATAAATTCAATTTCTAGATTCTATATTTGGAAAATATTTGCATTTGCCCTCTTATTTCCGGTTTCGCCTCTTTTTTAATTTCATTTTTGGCTGTCTGGTGAATGTTTTTCAATTTTTATTCAACTTAGACAAAGGCGCAGGGCGCAGGTTAGGCCAGTGCACCTAAACACGGGCTCAAATGTGTGCCCCGAACATTGACAAACGTAAATTAAAAAGGCGAGAATTCAAAAATCGGAAAAATGACCATTTGCATGGCTGTTTTTTTGTTTTCTTAGCTCCCATGAGCTCCGCCGAACTTTTAAAAAAATTTCAGCTGATATAAAGGAATGCAAACCAACTTGATTCAAGTCCATTTTCTCGCATAAATAATCCACACATTGACGGGCAGTTGACTCTGTGGCAAGTGTGCATTGGATTAGGGAAAAGTCTCCAACAAAAATGGTCAGCACATAAATCTAAAACCAACACTCGAATTTTCTTGAAATTGAAACCCACAAAAATGGGTGGCCCACCTCCTGACTCAGCTCATACCGACCACTCTTCTTGCCCCACTTCAGTTTTAGGGGCATCCGCAACATGACTGCTGCAATGGATCCAACTATCTAGCAACTAAAAGCAAATTTTTGTCGCAAAAAGAGCAGCAATACATGATGATAACAAACAAATAGACCAGCACCACCACCAATCTAGCCATATTCGCCCCCCAACTGACCACCACCACAAAAGGTCAACATCCCCCCAAATACAAAGAGTGCTGCACAAATAACAGGCAATGTTTACCTGCTGCTGGCTCTCCAACAGTATTTGCCATCATACCAAATCTACCACTTTTATGGCTAAGTCGTTAATTTTTTCTCGCTTTTGTGGGAATTATCATTGGTCTATTAAAGTAATTGGGGGCTAAATTGAACCTGAGCAACCATCCCCCCAGTCAAATCAGCTGGGGACCAAGGCAAATTTTTTTCGAAAATTTTTTGTACCAATGGTTTTTTGTATAAACATGATAAAAAATGTTTTTTGAGGCTTTAGATGAAAAAATAGTGCAGTCAAAAATTTTCGAAAAAAATTTGCTTGTCCCAAGCTGTTTGACTGAAGACTCAGTTCAGGTGAGTGGCGGGGCTCAGGTTCAGGTGAGTGGCGGGGCTCAGGTTCAGGTGAGTGGCGGGCTCAGGTTCAGGTGAGTGGCGGGGCTCAGGTTCAGGTGAGTGGCGGGGCTCAGGTTCAGGTGAGTGGCCGGGCTCAGGTTCAGGTGAGTGGCGGGGCTCAGGTTCAGGTGGTGGCGGGGCTCAGGTTCAGGTGGTGGCCGGGCTCAGGTTCAGGTGAGTGGCGGGGCTCAGGTTCAGGTGAGTGGCCGGGCTCAGGTTCAGGTGAGTGGCGGGGCTCAGGTTCAGGTGAGTGGCAGGGCTCAGGTTCAGGTGAGTGGCGGGGCTCAGGTTCAGGTGAGTGGCGGGGCTCAGGTTCAGGTGAGTGGCCGGGCTCAGGTTCAGGTGAGTGGCGGGGCTCAGGTTCAGGTGAGTGGCGGGGCTCAGGTTCAGGTGGTGGCCGGGCTCAGGTTCAGGTGAGTGGCAGGGCTCAGGTTCAGGTGGTGGCCGGGCTCAGGTTCAGGTGGTGGCGGGGCTCAGGTTCAGGTGAGTGGCGGGGCTCAGGTTCAGGTGAGTGGCCGACCACAGAGGGACCAAGCAAAAATCATGTTTTGGACGTTATATATCCCATCTTTCGCGACATTTTTCAAAAAATTAGAGTATGAGGGCAGGGAACTAAAGAAGTGCTAAAATTTTGGTAAAGGAACGTTTCCGTTTTTTGTTAAATGAAAAAAAACGGAACTGCAAAAGTGATTTTTTTGAAAAAAACTGCCTTGGTCCCTCCTGTTGTTTTGAAACCTTGCTTATTGGCGCTTTCAAAACAACAGGGGACAAACAAATTTCAAAAAATCACTTTTTGCCGTTCCGTTTTTTTAATTTGAAAAAAAAAAACACCGGAAACGTCAACGCACCAAAATTTTGATAGCCAAACTATCCCAATACAGTCAACTATCCCAATACAGTCAACTATCCCAATACAGTCAATATTCCAATACAGTCAACTATCCCAATACAGTCAACTATCCCAATACAGTCAACTATCCCAATACAGTCAACTCTCAGTCAACAATACAGTCAACTATCCCAATACAGTCAACTCTCAGTCAACAACACAGTTGTTTGAATATTCGCACTGCGAACATTGCTCCCGAATATTCGCGAATATTAGGATTGGACAGCCCTAAGGTAGACCTAGCAAAACCATTTTTTGCATTTGCCAAAAATGGCGAAACAAAAAAAAATGCCGAAACATTCACTAAACAAAATTTTGCTTGAATTTTTTATCTCGCCAAAATAATAAGAAAGGAACTAAAAATACAAAAGGTAGCCCACCTTGTATTGGCACTAATGGCACCTGTCCTTCAGCAATCAATGGCACAAAATAATAATAGTAGTAATAGTAGTGACAGTAGTAGTAGTTCAGTCACATGCACAATAGCAGAACATGCAGAAGGGGGAGAGTATCGGGCAGATGACCTTGCTGCATTTCCGAGATATTTTTGCTGCTACCTGTACTAAAGGTAATAGTGCCCCTTTTAGTGCGCCCAACTAAAAGACTATCTTCTTCTCATTCCTCAAATTCCTTGGCTACTACTACCCTCATCCTTCCACTCCATTTAATTTCGGTGATCCTGAAAGCTGGGCATTGCTAATTATAGAGTGGACTGGCATGATCAAGTTTTACTCTTTCGTGTTTGTAACCGCGAAAAAAGTTGGGCTACTTTTTTGAACGTCTATTAAGAGAATAGCCAGTTTTCGGGTGGGGTTTTTTTTATAGAAATTTTACATATATTTTTCAGAAAGAGTGCTTTGAAAAAAATATAGATTTTTTCTGAAGCGCCCCAGGAGCTCAAAAGTTTTTCGGTTATCCAAAGCCCACCCGATATTTTATTGAGTAAATTTAGCCTGATTTAGCCTGAATATTGAACGGACTTCGCGTAACCGAAAAAAACCCTAAACTTTCTTTAGGTATCTGAATCACATAGCAGAATGTCAAAAAGAGGCTTGGTTGCCAAGATATGATCTAAAATTGGGTGCTTGTCATTTAAAATTTCGTCATTCCAACTTTAGGCCATATTTTGGCAATCATTTTTATAATTCTGCTTTGCGCTTGGGATTCTTGAGAAAATATCAGCAGATCTCAGAAAAAAATTTCATATAATAATTTTTTTTTACAAAAAACACAAAAAATTTTGAATGGTTTTTAATCAAGAAAAACATTTACTGCCAGAGATTAATTTTCATGAAATGTTTTACTCGAAACTGAATTTTTCAGCATAAAGGGGGGGGGGTACCAATTTTTTTGTTTCTTTAGTTTGCTTTTTTCTCTCAAATTTTGTTACCTTTTTCACAAAATGATAACACCATCAGGTAGCTCTGCGATTCTAGTTTCTAACCGACTATAATTTTTTGCAAGATATTTTCAAAATGTTGAACAAAAAATCAAAAGTATAGACCAAGTCCGAAAAAATAATTTAGTCCATACTTTTGATTTTTTGTTCAACATTTTGAAAATATATCCTACAAAATTATACTTTGTTAGAAACTAGAATCGCAGGGCTACATGACGATGTTATAATTTTGTAAAAACGGTAGGAAAATTGAAGAGAAAAAGGCAAAAGAAAATTTGGTACAAAAGAGAGTAAATTTGGTACAAAACAAAAGTGTTGCCCAAAGGGGAGAATTTCAGTCATTTGACTTACAGTTTTTGAAAAGTTGTTTCGGTTACGGCCAAAAGAAATTCCGTGATCAAAAGCAGAAATGAGCAAGCTTTACAAACCACCGACACAATAAAGCCAAAACCTTGCAGCTGTTCTTATACACACAATCAAACCCATTCTAAAGTGCGGTGCACAATTATACGAACACCCCTCATTTCGTGTGTTTGAAGATTTTTTGAAACAACCTTTAAAATTCATTGTCGCCATGTGAAAGAGCATAGCAGAAAACGCTGTTTCCAGTAGAGATGATGACGGGACGGGACAATTCCGTCCCGTTAATTTTAAGATCGTCCGTCGGAATCCCCCGGAAATTTTTGGCACCTGTCAGTCCCGGTGTCCCGTCCAGAAAAATATTTAAATTATTTAAATTCCGTCTCATCCCGTCCCGAAAAAATTCAATTTTTCAGCAATTTTTATGAGTTGTTGTTTATGTCCCGATTAGTCAGGTTCCGAAATTTGTTTGTAGTTAAGTTAGGAGGTTAAATTTCCATCATCTCTAGTTTCCAGTCCAAAATTCAGATTTTGTATCAGTGCTACAAAAGATTTGGCTGCGAATGCAAAAATTACCGGTGCATATATATACGAACACTTAGAAGAAAGCACTAGAGATATCATGACAACAACGAAACATAAATAACAGAGGCTTGAAAATTTAGTAATCCGTAAGACCAGCGGAACGATTTATCACTTGAAAGATTCTGTTTGGGATGCTTCCCACCAATTTTTTGATGTCCTCGAGAGAAATGTTCTGCCAGGCGTCCAAGATTGCTCCTTTCAACTCATCCACACTGCGGACTCACTCTTTCACATGGCAACAATGAATTTTAAAAGTTGTTTCAAAAAATCTTCAAACACGCAAAATTAGGGGTGTTCGTATAATTGTGCACCGCACTTTTATAGCGCTAAAACTAGCTTAAGTCACATTTTAAGCTTTTTGAATGCAATTACGCGCGTTGCTCAGTGGGTTCGCCGCCTATTATTTTGACCATTACAACAATTGGCGCAGTCGCAAGTTCGATCCCACATGGGTCCCGAACATTTAATACAAGGGACCACAGGCGCCTATCGGCGCCTCTATAGTATTTCGAAATTTCAATGAGGGCTATGACTTCATTCATAAAAATGAATTATATCCTATTAGAACTCATTTTTTCGCCTGTTCTTTTTTAAACGAAAGCTGACATTCTGAGGAACACGATGGTATTAGCGACAAAGTGATTTCGCTATCTACGACCTGTTCTGGCCTTCGAAGTAAAAAAGCGTTAACCACCCACCCACGCATGTCAAATACGGTACTCCTTCGGCTGGGCCCCCCCTCTTTTTTTCAAATTTTTTAAATTTAAACAAACAAAAATCAAAATTAATTAAGATAACTTTAAGCCATTTTATTCACATTAAACAAATTAAACATTACATTATAACTGGGAGCTCTTTATATAAAATGACACAAGTTACAATATATTTGAAAAAAAAAGAGGGGGACCTTTCAAGAAGAATTATAACTATATAAGACAAGCCGAACAGGCGCCTTAACGAGCATAAAATAAACTAAAAATGAAAAAAATTGGGGTCACAGGTTCAGAAGACCCCTTGAGCATACCTGGTTTTCCCACTTTTCTGGCAAAACTCAAAATTTTAAGCATCACATGTCAATTCTGATAGCATTAGCGTTCTCCAGCGACCCCGATTTACCCTTAGATATGATGAGAACAAAATATAATACAATCGGGAAGTGGGTTAAAAAGCGTGGCACGAAAAAAAAGCGTGACATGCCGACAAAAATACTATATGTAGATGTACCCATCAGTCACCGAATAAACCTCATACATTGCAAGGATATGGTGTAAACCTGATAGGTGAGGCACTGAAACAATCGAAAAAGGGAAATGTTATATACGATTAGGTCACGCGCGTAGCTCAGTGTGTTCGCTACCTACCATTTTGAACATTACAACAAATCCCAGCGTGAAAAAATACCAAAAAGTCAACTTCAAGCCCAACTAAATAGAAACTGCTAGCACTGGGATCTGCCCCAGCATTAGTAGTGAATAGGTTGTGCTACTATTTCCTCACACAGCCCAGACAAAAATAAAAAGTGGCTGGTATTTTTTCTAGTCACAGAATAAATGCAAAAATTTGTGAAAGAAAGCAAAAGAGAATGAACAAGTGGCTATGGGTAAATGGTCAATTTTTTACTTCTTTGACTGAAAATACGTATTCAGTCACAGATCAAAAACTTTGCAAATTGCAATCAAAATATATTTTTTTCGATCTCTCTAAAATAGACCCTGCCCTCGACTTTGAAGACCTATATCTTAGACCTATATTTGGCTCTATTTCTCAATCCAGCTGATTTTTTGCCATGATCTGCCTTGTTTTTTTCTGATTTTTGGTTGTTTTTTGCTCTATTGTTTTTGGGCGCTATTGGAATATAACACCCCCTGCCCAGAATCAAGTTTTTTGGGAGCGGTCGAAACCATCGACTGTATAGGGAGGGGAAGAGACAAGATAAGGGCCGTTTTAGAGGGTCCACTATAGGGCCCTTTTAGAGGGTCCACTGGCAAAAAAAGTGAAGATGTTGAACATATTGGGTTGATGCAAAATTAACGACAATTTTTTTCGCGTTTTCTGATAATCATTGATGTTTTGTTAATTATTTTTTTATAAATTTAATGTTTTATGTTTGTTTAGTATGATGCGTATTGATAATCATGTTATTATGTTGTACCACTTCGAGAAAGGTTGGAAGCAGTGATGTGCGCAGCTCCGCTCTTGGCTCCACTCTTGGTTCAGACGCTCTGCTAAGGCCAGAGCCAGAGCAGGAGCCAAAATTTTAGGAGCAGGAGACAGAGCCAGAGCAGGAGACAAAATTTTAGGAGCAAGAGCCAAGAGCCAGAGCAGGGCCAAAATTTTAGGAGCAGGAGCCAGAGCCAGAGCAGGAGACAAAATTTTGAGGCAGGGCCAGAGCCAGAGCAGGAGCCAAAATTTTAGGAGCAGGAGCCAATAGCCAGAGCAGGAGACAAATTTTAGGGCAAGAGCCAGAGCCAGAGCAGGAGCCAAATTTTAGGAGCAGGAGCCAAGAGCCAGAGCAGGAGCCAAAATTTTAGGAGCAGGAGCCAAGGCAGAGCAGGAGACAAAATTTTGGAGCAGCAGCCAAGAGCCAGAGCAGGAGCCAAAATTTTAGGAGCAGGAGCCAACCAGAGCAGAAGACCAAAATTTTAGGAGCAGGAGCCAGAGCAGAAACAGGAGCCAAAATTTTCGGCAGCACATCACTGGATTTGGAAGGCTGCAGATTCATTCGCAAGGTACCAAATACCAATTACCGGTAAAATTCTTGGTCTTGTAATAAAATATTGAAAGAGCTCAAATGCTAAGTCATTGGTCTGGAAGGAGTTGTGGCAAATTTTCGGTGGGTGAGCATCCAATTCTCATGGCCGGCCTACCACGCTGACAACGCAGGGCTATGCAAGTGTTGTTGTACACTTACATAGCCCACTTTCAGATGTATGGTCTCTAAGGTGCTTGGGGTGCGCATCTCAAGTCAAGCATCCCCCCCTGCAGAGGAGGGCTTGGACTTGAGACTTAGAGTCTGCGCGCCCCAATCCTAGAGACTATTCCAACGATATGCTAAAGTATAACACACTCATTCCCCCTACACATACAGCAGCCATGTGAATTAGTGGATGTGTAACTATATTAATGATCATTAATCATCATTTTTTGATTGTCACCGGCACCTTGGTACCTGTCTGAGGTATGTGGGTATGCGCATCTCTAGCTTCAAGCTCCCTACGCCCCCTTATGGTCGTACCTTGGGGGCTGTTAGGTTCAACAGAAGTGATCAAGTCAAAAAATGACCGTAAACCACAGGGGGACCAAAGCAAACAAAAAAATTGGAAAAAGGTCCTTCTCACATTTTTTTGTAGAATATTCTTAGACCTTAAAAAATGTACTTCGGAATACTACAATTATACTGCTACATAAAATTCAAAACAACTCAACTTTAAAAGTTAAAGTCAAAAATAAGCTATTGATATATAAAAAAAATAACATTGCTGCATGCTGAAATCTATGCAACCTGCGATTCCGAGATAGGCACGGTATGATGAACCTATCCTTCAATCACTAATGATGATATGTAATATCTACCCTGATGATACTTGCCAAAAATATGCTTATACATGAGCCTGCCTCAGAAATACTGGCGAACAGGGTGTGCTGCTGTTCCCTCGCACAGCCCAGACAAAATTAAAAAGTGCAGAAGGAAAAAAAAGAAAGTGAATGAACAAGTAGTAGCTAGCTAGCAAACACATAGTGACTAATCAAAGCAACAACAGATCAATCTCATCATCATAAACTTCTGAACAAGCAGTAGAGGAGAAGAAGCCAAACACACCCACACCCTTCCTCTACTCGCATAATTTGTTTTGGCCGAGGAGAAGGGGGAAAAATTAACGCAAATAAATGCTTCTTCTATCCAGCTTCTTCTGCTGAATAAATCATACCAACAAACACTGGCCTCTTTGCGACTGGGAATGTGATGGGTAATGGCAAAAATCATTTTGTAGAGAATGAATGAAATGTTGAGTAAAAATAGTGGGCGCTAATGAAGAATAGGGTTCCAAAAATCAGCTTGGTCCCCCTGTTGTTTT
>JAMRYI010001814.1:0-10383 GCA_029231635.1 Ditylenchus weischeri | reverse complement strand
CGCAGTCAATCAGGGTCTGCCGGTCGTGCCGTTTAAGCAGAAGATCCGCAATACCCGTACCGACGGTTCCCAACCCATATTTTTCGATTGTGTCGGGCGTCAGTGCGCGTTGCTGGGTCAGATAACCAAACGCTTTCACATTCCTATGTATCCCCCCCATGTAGAGCGCCAAGGCGTCTTTGAGGGCGCGATACATGGCTGCCATTTCAGCATTCCTTGCTTGGTCATCCGGAGTAGCCTGGCTCGTCTCTGGAAGTTGGATTCCCGAAAACTCGGCAACTGCTGCAACAGCATCAGGGAAGGGGAGGTGGTGGTGATCCATCATCCACGTGATCGCGTCACCCTTAGCGGAACATCCGTAGCAGCGGTAGAAATTACGCTCAGGGGAAACACTAAACGACGGCGTCTTTTCCTTGTGGAACGGACAGCAGGCACTGAAGTTTTTACCGGATTTCTTCAGTGTGATGTCACGCGAGATCAACCCAACCAAATCCGCCTCGTTACGGACTCGATCGAGAAACTCGTCACTGTATCTAACGTACTTCCCCATGAGCGATTCCTACTGAGCTTGGGTCTGTTCCAGCCACTGGGCAATAGCTGCCGCCTGGTTGGGTAGAGTGAGCGGCGTCTGAGCGCCCTGTTGGTTGATCACAGTTGGAGTACCGAGGAACTGCAGTTTCCGGAAGACCTGGTCGTTCGCTCTCACATGGGTAAGACCTTCCTCGCAAACCGGCCCTTCAATCGGACGCCCCTTGGCAATGGCTTTCCACATTGATGCGCGCTGCTCGACCGGGGCGCAAAGCATCTGCGCGATTGGCTTGGCAGAGCCCTCGCCACCGATCACCGATACTGGGAAGATTTCAACGGTATGATCCGCGGCGAGCTGTTCCAGCTCGGGCTCGAATTTCTGGCAGTGGGGGCATGACGGATCGGAGAAGATGTAGACAGTCCCTTTTGCCCCTTCGGAGAGCTTCACCGAGTACTTGCCCGTGGCTACCCCGGCTTTGATCGCCTCCCTGACGACTTTCGGGTCTGCCGGCTTGGGCAGCCCTGGGATGTTGGCGAGGTCAGGCGCGGGCTGTTGCAACGGCTGTGGGCGCTGGGGTGTGAAAACCGGCGCAGGAGGTTGAGTGCCGTTGCCTGGATCGTACTGGGCCTCGGTTGGAGCCTGCAGGCCGGTAAGCTTGGTCGCAAACATGTTCAGCCCGAGAGCAAAGATCACTGCGAAAGCTGGGATGATTCCCCATTTCACAATGCCCTTGGCCCGGGAGGACCAGCGCCGGCGCAGCCCATGCGAGACGATCGCTGCCTGGAGCGCCTCAAAGGCGTCTGTCGCCAGTTGTTCGGTGCCAAAGGACTCAAGAACAACCTGCTCCAGTTTCCCACCGAAAGCACTCGTCACGAGGAGCTGCTTACCCTCTCGCTTCAGCGACAGCCCGCGCTCCAGCGGCAACAACGAGACGCTCCGTTCTTCACCCGTCGAGCCGAAATGAATGTGGAGAGTGTTATCGTATTGACGGATCTTGTCTCGGTTTTTCATTGGCTATCTCCTGTATTCGGGTCGACGAGACCAAGCTTGGCCAAGTAATTTTCAACCCCGTCGATTGCATCTTCGATAAATGGCTCGGTTAGCCTATAACCTGTGTCATCGGCAAAACTTTCCCAGTGGGTTTGCGTATAGACTGCCCCAGCTTCCATAAGCGGAGCTTTTACGCTCTAAATTCAGGGCGTAGAACAAGGGACGGTCCATACCTTTCAGCCAACGAAACTGTGACGATGGCAGTTTCCCCAAGTTACTAGCTTGTTGATGCATGGCGTACAGCATCGTTCTGGGATAGGGGTGTTTATTCAGCCAGGCTTGAGCCTCTGGGTGCGCGGCGTATTTCTTGAAGGCATTCTCGGCCAAGCTCAGGTCGGGATAGCCTTTTTTCCCTTCGTGAGTGTTGTGGTGACAAGAACGATTGAGAGCGTCCAGCAGCTCCTGGGCTTTCTTCATATCGCGACCATCCGATAACAGCCGGGCTCCAAAGACGGCGAATAGTGCTCGTTCAGTAAAACTCAGCTCATTCAAGTTTTTGATAGGACTGCCCAAGTCCTTGACCAATAATTCCCGGCAACGCTCGCGATCAAGCCTACGGTTGACGATGAGGCCATGTTGCAAAGCCCATTCTTCTGGGTGTATCGCACTTCTGTGTTCAGGAGGGTCTTCATTCAGAAGCAGTGTATGCGGATCACCGTAATACAATGATGGAATGATTGCCGGCGAATGGTTAGACATGACCCACGGGAGTGTTTCTACAGTGATAACGCGGCGAGTTTTGTTGGCTGGATGGCGATGCGCCGCGCGGAATCCACGCAGTGCCAACAAGATAGGGACGAAAATGAAAAAGTAGCCTGAAATATTGAGTAGGCGTAGCAAGTCGGCGAATTTTACTTGCGAGGGGGGTTCATCGCAAGTTGGGCCGCTTCGTATCGCCATTGGCGAATCTGATCTGGCATAAATGACCAGTCGAACACGCCCAATTGGTACCAAGCCCATTTCAAAACCCCAATAGCTAATGGTGCCATGCCAACGGTGCCAACACATCCAGCCGAATACCACAGGAACTGCGATCATGAGCAGCCACACTGCCCACATGCCGTCCGATTCGACTTGGTTATTGCGCGCCATAGTTCCTCCTAGAATCGCAATGAGTTGTTATATACGCGCTGTATATAGGGGTATTTGTATTTGGGAGTTCTTGAGTGGTAATGGCCTACGCCATCCCAGAAGCTCCCGCCGGCTTGGTTGATCTCATACCGAAGGATGTAAGCGCCGGCCCTAGCCGCCCAGCAGAAATCACTTGTGATGAGCTCAGGGGCTACGCCGAACTCGCTTTGCAGTCGGTTTGCCCAAACCGTGTTGATTTGAAAAGGTCCGTGATCGACCGTCCCGTTCTTATTAAGGCTCTTCAATGGTTCGCCGCTGCCGCTCTCGGTCAGCCATACAGCGATTAGGCCGCGCAATGGCAGGCTGTAATCCCGGGCGGCCTGCACCATGCAGGCAGGCACCAGGTCTTGGGCGACATCAGGCGGTGGTGCAGGTATTGGAACCATTAGGCAATCCTTCCGTAATGACCCGTGATGGTTTATGCTTTTCCGTATGGTAGCTATTCTACGGAATCAAGGCAAGGCAAACCACACCAGTCGCTGGGTAGATCAAGGCGGCTCCAGGCTCAAGGGTAAGGAGGGTTGATGGAAAAAATTCTTTGGATAGCTGAGAAAGAATCCCAGCTGTCTCAGGGTGTATTCCCTGTGCTCAATGGACACACATCTGACCGCGGGGCAGGCTGGACAAAACACGGTAATGACTGGTGCGTCTGGCTGGATGGGCATGCTTTTCAGCAGGCGACGCCTGATGACTATCTGCCTGACGATCTACCTAAAACAGGCAAGGGTCGGAAAATCTGGCGGATGGAGGACCTGCCGATTATCCCACCAGAACAAAACTGGAAAATTCTTCCTGATCCTCGCAAACGGCCCCGGCTCAGCAAGCTAAAGGAGCTTTTGGCCTGGTGTGACGTTGTGTACCACCTCGGCGATCCCGACAGCGAGGGTCAAAGCCTGGTGGATGAGGCGCTTGAGTACTTCCGCTGCCGCAAGCCTGTTAAACGGGTTTTGATCAACGACTACAACCCCAGCAAGGTCCGCGAGGCCCTCGCTAACATGCGTGACAACTCTGATCCACTGTTCAGGGGATGGCGGTTGTGGGGGCTTGCTCGGAGCCGTTACGACTGGCTCTTGGGCATGAACGGTACGCGGGCGATGACCCTTCGGGGGCGCGACATGGGTCATCAAGGGCTGTTGCCCGTTGGTAGCGTGCAGAGCCCTTTGCTCTACGTAGTCCGTGAGCGCGACCGCGCGATCGAGTCTTTCAAACCTGTCCCTTATCAAGACATCACCGCCGTATTCACGACCAGCGCCGGGATTGAGATTCGCGGCCGCTGGGTGCCACAAGAATCCCAGACTGGCCTGGATGAATCCGGCCGGCTGGTAGACGAGGAAGTTGCGAAACAGCTTCTTGCACGGCTGCAGGAAGGCGTGCCCGGGGAAGCCTCGATCATCGAGCACTCGATCACTGACAAGAAGAAAAAACCTCCACTTCCCTTGTCCATGAATGAACTGCAAATGGAGGGTTTCAGCCGCTTCGGCTACACCGGTGACGAGGTGATGGAGGCTGCTCAAAAGCTCTACGACACCTATAAGGTCATGACATATCCTCGAACCGATGTGCGCTTCCTTTCTGAAGCTCATCATGCCGAAGCCCCCGGCGTGATCGCTGGCATCATGCAGCTGCGGCCAGATCTGCTGGCTATTGCTCGTGAACTGGACCCTGAGCGCAAATCAGCAGCCTTTAATGACGCGAAAATGCGTACCCCCACGGGCGAGCCAACCCCGCACCACGGGATCATCCCGTCAACCCCGGAAAATCCAGTCAATTCAGCTGATTGGTCCGAGGCTGAGCGGAACGTGTATGACATGGTGGTCCGGGCTTATCTTGCCCAGTTCGCTGCCGATTACCGGTATCGCTCGATGCTGTTGCGCATTGGCGTTCAAATTGGCGAGGTCTTCGGTGCAACGGGTGTCTGCCCAACCGATCAAGGTTGGAAGGCTGTGTACAAAGAGCCTCCGCCGCTGGACGGTGCGCCTGTCGAGGAAGAAGGGCCAGAGGGTGAACTTCCTGACGTGAAGTCGGGTGATTTGCTGCAGTGGCTGGAAGTGAATGCGACAGGCAAGGTAACCACCGCGCCTCCGCGTTTCGACGACAATATGCTGCTCGATGCGATGAAGAACTTGCATCGGTACGTAGACGATGCGGAGTTGAAAAAGCGGCTCAAAGAAGGGGAGGGGATCGGTACTACAGCCACCCGTGCAGGCATCATCGCCGACATGAAGCGGCGCAGCTTGTTCGTGCCTGCGGGAGGAAAGGGCAAAAAGCTCATGACCAGCCCCGAAGCCAGAAGCCTGATTGACGCGCTACCCATGCGCGTTAAGGATCCCGCGCAAGCCGGTGCTTTCAAACGTTCGCTGGATCAAGTCGCAGACGGGGCCATGAATCTGAGCGACTTCATGCGCTATGCCGAGGAGTTCGTTCGGGACGTTGTTGCAACTGCCAAAGCCGCGTCTATTACACCTCTCCCGCCCGCAGCCGGCGAAGGCGTTCCCTGCCCTAACTGTAAGAGTGCTTTGCAGAACCGGGGCAAGCGAACCATGTGTTCCAGCTGCGAATTCGTGCTTTGGCACGAGGTTTCGGGTAAATCACTCACTCCAGGCCAGATCGAGCTGTTGTTGGTGAAAGGTGAAACACCAGTCATCAAAGGGTTCGTGAGCCGCCAAAAGCAGTCGAAGTTTTCCGCGAAGCTGAAGCTGGACACCGCCACAGGTAAAACGACATTCGTATTCGACTCGGCACCGAGCATTACAGACCGCTCAGCGCCTGTAGTACCGGCGATGTCATCCATCAAGCTTGAGTGCCCGCGCTGCTCAGGTGAGATTGCAGCGGTACCTGGACACTTCCAATGCTCAGCTTGCCAGTTCAAGGTCGGCGCAGTCATCGCCAGTCGGCCGCTGAGTGCCGCAGAAGCGCAAACGCTGTTCTCGAGCGGAATGACGGAGAAACTCTCGGGTTTTCTCAACCGTGACAAGCGCCCGTTCACCGCTCACCTGAAGCTCAACCGGGATAGCTGGAAAGTGGAATTCGACTTCGGCAAGAAGGCAAGCTGAATGAACACTGAATTCTTGACCGAACACGACAGGCAGCTGTTGGCCCATAAACAGGAATTCCAGGATCTGGTGCTCAAGCATATGCGTGCCCTAAGTGCGCTCGAGTGGATGAGGTTCAGAACGATTGCACGGGACAGTTCCGCCTGGGGTGATGCAGCTGCGCGCAACCTCTACAAGCATGACGATGTGTTGCAAGCATCCTGCAACTTGCCAACGCTGCGCCTGGGCGACCTGCCTAAGTCCTTCTCTGCCGGTGCCACAGTCATAGGCGAGGTCGAGGGACAGCCGGTGCTCTATTTCGAGGGCACCGGCTATTACGCATGGGCTTTGGCTCCTGAATCTCCAGTTCTAGAAGCGTCAATCACATACCCTGCCTACCCGCCAGGGTGGGCAGAAGGAGAACGTTCATGATCCGTCGCACACTATCGATCCTGCTGCTGATCCTACTGGCCGGTTGCGACCAGGAACCAGGCTCACCGAGGGAACCTGGTGAACATAGGGAAGTGATCCAGGGGATGCACACCCAATTCATCAAAGTCACCGAGGGGAACAACCAATGGTTCGAAATGGCCATTTCGGTTGACGAAAGCAATACGTTCCGCATGCCAGTGTTCTTCGCTGAAGATGGCAAACTGGTTCGTGTCGATGACAAGCAAGCTCGCAAGGTGTTCGATCGGTGGCTTAAAGAACGGGCCAAGGGGATCGCAGCATTCAGCTCAGTTGACGAGCAGGTAGGCTTCAAAGGGCCTTTTCTGGCGCTCGACGTCAAACGGTAGGGATAATCATGTTTAACGCGACCGAAATGAAGGTGGTCCCGGCCTACTTTGCCAAGAGTGATGCAGGCGATCCGGTGCCTTTCATCGTTACCCTGATGCTGGTGGACGCAGACTACAAACCTGCTTTGCCGCCGGCAGTGGAAGCCTCGATCAACCGCACGGTGGAAATTACAGGTGCCGAGGGTGTGGCATTTGCAAATGTCTATGACACCGATGATCTACGGGCTGTAGCGACCCGCAGCATCAATCGAACGCGTGGTCTCAAAGACTTGGCCATTGTGCTGTTCAGGTGCCAAAGCGCACCAACTGCAGAACAGCTGATGACGGTGCTGAATGACTCATACGAGCTGGCCTTGGTCAAAGCCAGCGCCGCGGGGGTCAGCGATGAATAATCGGATCGTGCGATTCCTAGTCGGGGCGCTGAGTCTATTAGTGGGCCTGGCCATGGCGGTCAACTATCACTTCAACGAACTTCGCCCCTTGAATGAAGGGTTTCAGTCAGCATTATTTATGATGCTTGGCCTCGCCTTGATCTACAAAGCCTCGAAACCAGCTAAGAAGGACAATGCCATGCCGGCACAGTGGACGGACCAACAGCTTGCGGCCTTTGAGGCAGCGATGGAAACCATAGGCAACATGATCGCCCTCAAAGCCCGTGATATCCACGCCGAGCGTAGCAAGGGCGATCCGAATCAGGCTTTGATTGATCAGCTTCGGGCCGAGCAAGCTGAGCTCGTGGTTGAGCGGTCGCAACTCCGCATTGACGACTCAGTGGCGGTAGCGCACGCGATCGAGCGCTACGGGCCGATCGTCAAAGCATCGGTTTGAGGGGTAACCTCATGCCATCTCACGAACAGGTCGGACTAACCGTTGCTCAGGCCCAGTCGATAGTGGATCGATTCATGGCTGAATATCGTGGTCACATAGGCGTGACTGCTATCATCAAGGCCACGCAGGAGGAAATTTATGGACCCGACGCCGCAAGAGAAAAAATCGGATATCGAATCGACGCAGCCTACCACCCAGCAAGAGCCCTCTTTACCCTTGCCGCTTCCAATATGGGTGATGAAGGGGCCGTCAAGCGAGCGCTGCGCCACGAGCTCCTCGGGCATTATGGGCTCAACACCTTCAATCCCGAAGAAAAACGAGAGTTCCTGGATCGCGTTCTTGAAACGCGCGGTGAACCTTCACTAGCCCACATATGGGCGTACGTCGACGAGCACTATGCCAAGCTCCCCGACATTCATCGTGCGGAAGAGGTCTTCGCATTTGTCGCAGAGGAGGAGCGTTCGTTCCTCGGTAAAGCGTGGGACCGTACCCGCAGTTCCCTACAAGGCTTGTTAAAGGCCGCAGGGCTAACAGACGGGCGACTTACTATCAGCGAGCTGCGCATCGAAGCTCAGGCAATCGCTGCAGGTATCAAGGAAGGACACCGACAGCAAATGACGTTTCCCAAGGACGACCAGTCGCAATTTCGGCTGTCCCCCGTTGAGCATGATGCCATTTTCGACGACATCGCCATGCTGGCACTCTCCACTACCAAGCCTGTCAATCAACCAACGGCCGTGCTCCTTGGGGGCCAACCTGGTGCAGGTAAGGCCGGGCTCAGCAGTAGAGCGCTGGATGAGTTTGGCGGCAACACCATCAAGGTTGATGCCGATGAGCTGCGCAAGCACCATCCGCAGTACCTGCAGCTTATGCGCGAGAACGATCGTATGGCCGCGGATCGCACTCATCCAGATGCCGGCGCCTGGTCGGTAAAGCTGACCAATTTGGCGATAAAGAATCGCCGCAACTTGCTTATCGATGGCACCATGCGTGACCCCGACAGCCTCGCAAAGCTTTGCTCACGCCTTCACTCTGCAGGGTATCGCGTCGAAGCCCGGGTACTGGCCGTGGACCCTCTGGTCAGTCGCATGAGCATTCATATGCGCTACGAGCTTCAGCGCGAGTCCAACGGCTTCGGCCGCTGGTCAAATCGAGACAAGCATGACCAGGCCTACGCAGGTCTGCCGGTAACCGTAGAACGGTTAGAAGCAGACAACCTGGTCGACACGCTGCAGGTATTCAGCCGCAACGGCACGGAACTGTATGCGCGTCGTCTCTCCGAAGGAGACTGCGCACCTGCAGGTGGCCGACAACGCATCACCCAGGAGCGCGAGCGAGTTTGGACTCCCGAGGAGATCCGAGGCTTCAGTTACAATCTGGAAATGATCGAAGGGAAAATGTTGGTGCGTCGAGCGGCCCCCAGCGAGCATGCCGAGCTGGATGGCATCCGATCGGAATACCGTCACAAGTACCCGACCGACCTTAGCCAGGGTGATTTCTTGAGGCGACCTAAGCCGGGCTACTGAGAGTACCCTTTAAAAACAGCGAGTTAGAGACACGCATTGTCGCGCTTTCAGTAGTTTGTATAATGACTATTATACAAACTGAGATAGGAGGCGACGGCAATGCCTAGAAAACGGCGGCAGACCCCAGAAAATCAGGGGCAGATGACGTTCGATTTCGCTTTTCAAGAGACGGTAGATACGATCGAGGACCTACAAGCTGGCCTCGATTCCGACGAAGACCAAGGAGACCGCCATTATGATCACCAATCAAACACAGCCCCTGGAAATCTCAGCGCGAGTTCTGAGCCAGCAGACCCTCGCATCGATCCGCCAGTCGCCGTCGTTCAGCCTCCAAGGCTGGAAGATTCTCGACCGCTGGGCTCTGAACAATCCAGAACGCCTCAAGTCGCTGGAGCTGCAGGGCGAGCTGCAATTGCTCAGCCGGCTTCTGGATCAGCAAGCCTTGGAACTGACAGCCATCAACAGCCTGCCGGTGGAGAGCAAGCAGGGGCTGACAGAGCACGAGATCCTGGCAATGCTGGAGATCGAAACGGACCTGTAACACCTACTGACTACGCGATCAGCAGCGCGGACGGACTCGGTTCCGGCGGAGCGAAGTCAAAATTCCGCGATAATATCGCTGCCCTACAGCTGCTGCAGGTGTTGCACAAGGAAGGCCGCGGCCCTACTCCCGATGAACAAGCCACACTGGTCAGGTATGTGGGCTGGGGTGGGCTGCCCCAGGCTTTCGATCATCGAAATGATGCTTGGCGAACCGAGTACCAGGAACTGTCCACCTTGCTGGGCCAAGATGAATACGAGAGGGCCAGGCGCTCCACTCAGGACGCGCACTACACTTCAAGCACCGTCATCGCTGGCATTTACGAGGGACTGGAGCGCCTTGGTTTCAAGGGCGGCAAGGTATTGGAGCCAGCTGCCGGCACCGGCAATTTCATCGGCCTGATGCCTGCCGAAATGCGGCGCAACAGCCGCATCACTGCCATCGAGCTTGACCCGCTCACTGCGCAAATCGGCGCCCATCTCTATCCGTCGTCTACCTTCATCAATCGTGGGCTGCAGGATGTGGCTATCCCAAGCGCATACTTCGATGCCTGCGTTGCGAATCCCCCCTTCGGATCGCAATCGCTTTATGACCCGCATCACCGCGAATTGGCAGGCTTCTCGATTCACAACTACTTCTTGGCCAAATCGCTCAACACGCTCAGACCTGGTGGTGTGATGGGAGCGGTGGTGAGTCGGTACTTCCTCGATGCCGCCAACAGCAAGGCGCGGGAACATATCGCGGATACGGCTCACTTCCTGGGGGCGATTCGCCTACCCAACACAGCGTTCAAAGAAAATGCGCTTACGGAAGTGACAACTGACATTGTGTTCTTCCAGAAGGCGATGCCAGGCGATAGGCCTGAGCGGCGCTGGGTGGATGTCGGTGAAATACGAGATCGCGAAACCGGTGAGCCGATCACGATCAACCAGTATTTCATCGACAATCC
>JAMRYI010001712.1:0-13786 GCA_029231635.1 Ditylenchus weischeri | reverse complement strand
CTTAACAAGAATCTGCGGATGTTGGAAATTACAAGTATTAGATGATAATTTTTGTTTTATTGTTGTTGTGAAGTGTAGATATTAGATAGCAATAAACAGGTACGAAGATATTGAGGTGGATTCGAGGCGGCGCAGCAGCCGCGTAAGATTTTTCAAGTTTTGTCCGCTTCTGGGAAAAAATATCGCATATCGTAACGATATATCGTTGCCAAAATTCATATCGTATCGTTATATCAATCGTTCGAAAATCAGCTCGGAAATATCGTATCGTTCTATCGTTTGATGACAAATGCACGTCTCTACTTTACAGAATCTAAAACGATAAGAAATCTAAAAAGTTGCGTTTGTTTGAAGATGACCAAAATTTAAGTGCTTTTTAGTGCAGCACAAAAAGCACTTATTTAACTGCTTTCTTACACCATGAATAAAAGACCAGTTTCTAGAAAAGTAGGAATAGTAAAGCTAAATAAAAGTCTGTCTGGAAAAATATAGATGTGAGTTTAACGTAGAAAAAAAGAAGAAAAATGTCATTTGTGTGAGCGGTTGTTTGAAAAACAATTTGTTGGAAAATAAGTTTACTGTAGCTTGCAGTTAACTGGCTACTAAGATTGCAAGCAGTCGCTTACCTGAACCGAGAAGCGAACCATGTTCGTCGAGAACAGGGCACCCGGTTATTCGAGAACTGGGCAGGGCCAAATTACCCAAAACCATGCAACCTTACCGGCTACAGTGAGTGGTAACTTGCTTGAGAAAGAAGTCTTCAAAAAATGGGTGCGTAGTGCGTTTGTCCCCTTTTTCCCATTTTTGAACTCGCGCCTTTTTTAAATATTAACACTTGTCTTATGAAGAACTTAACTATCATTCAAAATGTTTTTATATAATCCAACCTGAGTTCTCCTGGATAATCCATGTACCAACCAAACCGGGTGGTCGTCCACTTGGAGCAGTTTTTTTTTACTTTTGGTTTGATAGTAATAAAATGCCATTTCTGGGAGTATTTTTTGAGTTTTGGTGAAATCAATTATTTCCCAATACTCAAAAAATACCATAAAAAACCTTATTTTACTATTATCAAACCATCTTTAGCAGTGTGGTAAATCCACCGGTGGATCCACCGGTGGCGGTGGCAAATTTCGGGTAGCCACCGGTGGCGGTGGCGGTAGGTGGCAAACACACCGGTGTCGGTGGCGCTGTTAGTGGCTATATATTGAAAATTTTTCAAAGAATTTTTGAAAGAATTTAGAAAATTTTTCGATTTTTCGAAGATCTCGCTTAATAATTTTTGCATAGTAAGAAATACTATTGAACACAACTTTATATCATCAAGCGACAAAACAATAAGCTCAAACATTTTATTCAAACCAATTTCGATTTATGAACAATATTGTTTTTTTTTAATTTACTGCGCTTCCCTCATTATTTCAGTCAAAATATCGCGAACCATTTTCTTGAAATCTGCATAGTTTATTGCATCTGGCTTCACAGCAACAACATTTGGATGGCCTTCCCACCAAGTGACGACGGTCAGCGACTACAGAGAGACCGAGGAAGCCAGCATTAATAAACAGTTGCTTAAAGGATGAGACTCCCACAAGTTTCAGAAACGCTGTCGAGATAGCCTGAAATTAATATAAAATATACAAATATACAACAATATTCAAAAACTTTATACAAACCTTCAGCGTAATTTTTCCGGCAGCGATAGAAGGATTTCGGATCACACGAATTTTTTCACTACAGGTTTTATTAATAGTTGCTTTGATTCGATTTTGTTGTTCTTGCTCTTTGAGAGTAGAGGAAAGAGTGGAATTTGAATGAGGTGGCCACTACTCTCTGACGCAGACGCAATTATGATCAAGGACGTAACCAGAATTGTCACTGCCTTCAGAAAATTCACGGAGTTGCTCCAGTCGGATTCCAAACCTACACTATCTCTTTTGCTCCCTGGTTTGCAAGCCCTAATTAATGAGCTCAAGGTTTTCAAAGACTTTGTTTTAGTTTTAATAGAGCTTTTTAAGAAAGAAAAAAGCTTGTGGATATTTGCGCTTCTCTGAAAGAAGGCCTACAGACAAGATTTGTAGAAGTTCTGATGTCAGGCAATCCCCACTCGGATCCACTTTATTTTGCCTCTTCCGTACTTGACCCCTTTGTTGCATTTGTGGTGCTTAAGGACAACACAGATAAAGCTAAGTCTGCCATACGAACAACGGTAAATTTATTTGTCAATTTCAATTGCAAAAATTTGAAGAAATCTTTTTTTTATAGAAACTCGGCTTTAAAGAATCGTCAGAAGATTTTCAAGGCTCAATATTTGGATTCGGAAGTTTTCTATCGGAAAAGGTATTTGTTGATTTGCTCGAGCAGGAAATGGCCGCTTATTTTCCAACCGTGTCTAAATGTTCGGTTAAAGGCAACTCATTTGATTTCTGGTTCCAAAGCAAAGAGGTAACAATTTTTTCACACAAGGTATTTAGTAAGTTACTAGTTTACTAAGCTTTCGAAAATGGCTCTAACTATTCTTCCATCGCCGGCGACCTCAGGGAGTGTAGAAAGGCTCTTTTCTGGTGTAACATTCAATACCGTTGGACACAAGTGAAACACAGGACCAGAACTCTTAAAAAAAAACGAGTTCTTCTAAACTATAATAAGCGTTTTATTGGACTTAAATTTTCATTTTTTGAATGTAATAAAAGCAGTGTGGTAAATGTATATGTAATGCATATAATGAGAACCTATATGATCTTCCTAATTTCTGCCAACTTTACTGCCAACATTGTTGTGTGGTAAATCCACCGGTGGTGGTGGGAAATTTTGGGTAGCCACCGGTGGCGGTGGCTGCCACACTTGCTGGTGGCGGTGGCTATTTTTGAACTTTTACCACACTGATCTTTAGCATGCCCGAGTTAGTCCAGAAAACAGGTTTTGGGACCCGAAAAAGAGAAAAAAGTTTGCTCCAAGTGAACGACCACTTGGTTTGGTGGGTTCAGACTAAAAAAATTAAATTCCCGCAAAATTTTTCAAAATGTACGAATTTTAAAAGTGTGAATCAATTCGGTGCCGCCCTCTCTACCTAGGTACAACAACCTGATCACCACCCGGATACCCTACGGGGAATACATGCACGATCAAAAAAACCGGCGTCGGGAGTCCCAGAAATCGGCACCGGACGTCGGCGCCCGTGCAGGTATGCTACTGGTTGGGAAACTACTCTAGAACTGGGGTTCATGCAAGTCAAATCGCTGTTTTAGCAGTATCGAACCGTGTTCAGGACGCCGTTGTAGATAGGGTACAATGACTTCAAATTACTTTCAGCTTAATCCAAAATTTCGGATTGTGGATGTATATACCCATTTGGGAGGGATACCAGGTGGTTCTCCTACCCTCCCTGAGGCTTGCTGGTCCAATAAAAATTACTTTATGACTATTATTCAAGAAAAAAAGGTTCTGCTTCTACCAGGATCTGAACCTGTAACCTCAGGTCGGGCGCCATTTGCCATAAATGGGTAGTATATATCCCTACTCTAAATCCAACCAAACCAAGTGGTCGTCCATTTGGAGCAACAATTTTTCAATTTTGTTTCTTTTTTGGGTTCTAAAACCTGTTTTCTGCACTAATTCGAGCATTCTCAAGATTGTTTGACAGTAGTAAAATTACGTTTTGCAAGATTTACGAAAACTGTAAAAACACCATCAAAACGCAAATTCACTACTGTCAAACCATCTTTAAAATGCTCGAATTAGTGCAGAAAACAAACTTTTGAACCCAAAAACGTGAACAAATTTTGAAAATTTTCGATCAAAGTAGACGACCACCTGGTTTCGTTGGTACATAAGACATCCAAGAAAACTGCGGTTGGTTTATAGAGAAAAACATTTGAATGCATGACTAGCTTCGATTTTCAGCGTACTCTTGGATTTTTTTGGGTGTCTACAACCTAAAAATTTTTATAGTGGTCAGATTTAGGGTGTTTTGATAACGGAAAACTTTTTTGACTTACTGGAAACCCAAATGAATCTATGGAATTTGAAAAGTTCTGAAAATCGAGGGTGAATCAAGACCGTTGAAAATGGACTTGAACCATCGAGGGTGGATCTGGATCACTGAGGAAAGATCTGGATCATCGAGGGTGGATCAGAGCCATTAAAAGTAGAAATGAGACATAAATGGTAGATTTGATATTTTTTAAGGTCATAAATTTTAGAATCACGGCACCGGTGTGGTGACGTGAGCTGTTAATGCCAGTGCCGCACCGATGCCAATCACAACACCGATCTTTTTATTATGAAAACGGACAAAGACAATTACCGACGACAACTCTCTTGGCGTCGTCTAAAAATTGGAAACTTGGTAAAAAAAATATTATAGAAAAAGTGCAGCCAACTATCTGTAGCTAAGTTGGGTGTGTAGTACAAGAACAACTATCTGTAGCCAAGTGTTCTTGTACTACACACCCAAACATGCCAAATACTTTATAGACTAGGGACAACACACGCCTATCGGCGCCTCTATCGTATTTTAATAAATATAAATCTATCACACCCCCTGATTAACTCCAATTTGGAGGGAATTAAAATTGTTATAGAGCCACCTCAATTGTACAGGTTTGTGCTTAAAAGAGAGCTAAGATGTTGAATTTTGGGGTTCCGAAAAGATATCCGACAAAAGTTTGCAAAAAATGGCAGAAAATTGGCCTTAAACACAAAAGTGGCGACCCACACAGCCGATTCACCACCTGGATACCACCATCGGGGTACCTTTACCTGAGTACATATGATGCTTTTATTAACGTCTATTTTCACAAAAAAAAAGATGTGTGCTACTACCAGGATTTGAACCTGTGACCACCAAAAACATGCCTTTGGCAGGTTTGTTTTGCTTTATTGACCAACAATGCACCGTTGAAATTCTCTACCGAATAATATATACATAGGGGGGTGGAAAGCGCTGCAAAACGCGATCAAAAAGCAAAAAGTGAAAAATGGTAACAGAGGCGACATGCCTGTAATACTGTATAGAGATACACCAACTGAACAATTTTCCAATAACAACAGTTTGTGGGTGTGAAAAAGGATTTATTAATCGTACCCGAGCCCTTATTGTAAGTTACGATGAGAGCAATTTGTAACCCACAATGTGCAGAGAACTCAATCAAGTATTAAATATTGCTAGGGCATCGTTTATTAAGCAGTGAAAATGTGGAAGGACTCAAACATTTAGAAACTCGACAAAATCTACCATTTCAGAAAACACACTTGAAAGTCGAAATAAAATAAATACAGGCCGCTTTATTTTCCTTTATTAACCTTTATTAACAGGGCAAGACAGAATGCGGTCTACAATAGGCTAACTAGGAATATTCTTCTTCAGCACCAGAATATTTTCTTCAGCGACGAGAATTCGATCCTTTAGGCTTACTGTGTTTCTACGGAACAAGCGAAACTCTTCGATCAACTCTTTGATCTGAAATTGTTGTTCAATAATTTTGGTATATTTTGAAAAACATTATTTCAGCATTGCTTGAAGCAACAGCAGCAACAATGAGAGGAGGTTTATGACCAGCGTTTTGGAACACTAATTGAACTGGCCATCGCTCACTACAAACGTTACCCCACTATAGTAAACTTCCGATATGACTGCTGTCACCCTCAAATTCGTTCCCCCTACTGTCCGATACTTATTTACCAAAATTTTTGAATCCCTTTGCCAGTCGTCTTCAGTCAGTGTGATGCAAAAAATTTCAGGAGTCTGATTTTGCCAATCTTTCCTGCATATGACACAGTTTGCATATACGACCCGCAGTTCCCGTGGGCACCATTTTTTTACTGAGATGCCGTTGTTTCTCAAATTAAGGTAAGAAGAAGTCGGACCCCCAGAAAGAACGGAGTTGAGGTGGTGTCATAGTATTGAGACACTGATTTTTCTTTGTGGAAGATTTTAAGTTACGGGATTGTCTTGTAAAATAAAAACCAATTGAAGTTTTCACAAAATCAAATCCTCGACCAACCTGCGCGTTCTGCTCATTGAACTTCGCCGAATGCTCATTCACCTGTAATTTTTTCAATTAATTGACCGGAATATGTATCTTTGTGTACAAAACATTTTTTATAGAATTTTATAAAGTTTTTTTACCGATGCGTTGAATTTTTCAACCATTGGAAAAAATCAATGTTAAAAGGTCGTATTCTATTCTTCACATCATGTCAAAGCCAAATATTTCGATCAGCCTTGTCTTGAATTGGTAAAACATCTCAAAAAATTGTGTAAAAAAGTATAGAAGCTAGTCGAGAACAAGCTTGGGGGGATAACATTATATCGAGGGAACTGTTTTTGAAATCACCCTTGCTCACATCATGTCAAAACCAAGAAATTCAATTTACCTGTATGGCTAGCATGTCCACTTTGGCCGAGAGTTCTTCCATCTGCAATTTTTGTTGAATAATTTAGCCAGAATATAAATATATGTTTGTGTCTACAAAGATTTTTTGCTGAATATCATAATAGTTTCCTAAAAGCGTCATTGCCATTTTTTACGGGTCATATTTAATTCTGCCCGCTAATCTCTGAAAAATGTCCGCTAATTTCTGAAAATTGCCCTGCTAATTTTCGTAAAAATGCCCGCTGATTTTTGTAAAAAAATTAGCGGGCAGTTTTAAATATCATTCCAATATCATTCCAAAAAATGAATTTTCTAGCGACAAAAATTGAATTTTTTAGCACGAAAATATGCACAGTTATAGTATTAATACCTGCCTATCCAATCGTGATTGGCAAACCCATGCGATCAGTGGAATATCGCAGGAATATAGTTCTAGCTGTTCAGTGGGTATAAAGTTGATGATTTCCAATAGAACTTCTGTGGGCAAAAATATTCTTTTCTCTTCAGGTAGAAAAAGATGCTGATTCATTAGGTTGTAGATTTTTTTTAGAAATGTAGGGCGTGTCAATCCAGTGAAAAATATCCAAACGTTGTCTATGGACTATAAATTGGAAAACATGACACATTTGTAGTTAATAATACATGGAGAGGTGTATATGTAATAGTTAGAGAACACTTACGAGCTTCTTCTTGCCCACTTCGACCTTATCAGCACCATCAAACAGAGAGTTCATGGCTTGGCGCTGAAACGCAAGGTGATTTAAAGACCAAATAAGGAGTGTAAAACTTACAATACAGGAACCGATGAACTGTAATCCGTACCCAATGGCAAATACAGACGAGCACACGACAACCGGAACTGCCGCAACTGCGATACAAGCTCCAAATGTCCCGATCTTCATTGGTGTACATCCATAGGTGGATTCGCACAAGACAATAGGCTTCCAGTAACCCTTCCACCCACGCATGACCATCAAAGTTGAAATTGCTGAGACAGAGAGAGCAGTAGAAAAGTAAAAGACCCGGCGAACATCACGATCACTTCTAGCTTTGACGTCAATAATCGTCTCCTTCTTCGGAAGCATCACTCCTATTATTCCTTTGGCTGCGCTCCACATACTTTGATTTTCTAAATTTTTACTGTAGAAAAAGCACAATTTCATCCAAAAATTTTTAATTAAAAAAATCGACGCAACAAGCTAACACTACGTCCACGAATATCCGTTTTTGTCCGCATCTACACCCGCACTGCATCCGCATCCGGATTTTTATGTTCATAATGCGCTGTTTTTTACTTATTTCTCGTAAAACTTAGGCGGGTGCCAATTGTGCGTGTGCGTAGTGTAAGTAACAGTGTCAACGCTATCGAGATTCGCGAAGAATTCAACACCTTATAGTGCTCAAGCCTTTTTTAAGACAAGAATAGCTGTATGTTTTAAAATCGCCCTGTAACAATTTTCGCGCTTATTCAAATTCAATTTTGTAACTTTTTCGGTATCAGCTGTGCATACCGTATTTCCAGTGATAAGCATATATTCGGATTCTAATTAGCCTAGGCGGGAGCGATTTTTTTGGGTTACACTAAATCGAGAGTAGACTGTATAGAGTATAAAAATCACCAGAACTTTTTATTGAATTTGCAGAAAACAAAACTTAAGAATCTCGATGCAATCAAACCAATCACTACTGAAAAGCACATTCTAAGATGACGACAAGAAAACTACAATTCTTTTATTCACTTCAAGTAACACATAGAAACAATTTTTATTCTTTTAATTCTTGCAGACCTACACGTTCCTTCGCAGAACATCGATGTTTTGTTCTGCCTTCGTGAGGCGAGAACCGAAATCTTGGTTCATGTGACGAACTTCAATGGACAACAGTTTAAGCTGAAATTGTTTAAGATTGAAATGAAAGATCAGAATTATTAAATTATTAATGATCGAAATATGAGCGAAATATTTTTGTCTTATTTTCAAAATCATGTCACTTGACTACGTTCAAACCCCGATATTACAAACCCCCGGGGACCAGCCATAATGTTTGTTATATAGAATATTTCATTATACCGATGGTTTACTATTTACCACCTAGAGTTCGACACTTTTTTAACTCGATTTCGTAGTCTTTTACCAATTATGATCATCAGCCTTGCCTTGAATTGGTAAAACACTTCAAAAAATGGTATAAAAAAAGTATAGAAGCTAGTCGAGAACAAACTTGGGGGATAACATTATGTCGAGGGAACTGTTTTTGAAATCACCCTTGCTCATATCCGATCAAAATCAATAAATTAGATTTACCTGTTCTGAGATTTCCTTGATCTGTAATTTCTTCAATAATTAACCAGAATATATACAAATATGTTTTTGTCGGCAGGATTATTAAAAATCGCAAAAGACACTACAGTCCACCCTCGACTTGACGCCATCTCGTCAAATTCATTCCCACCTAGAGTCCGACACTTTTTACCTCGATTTCGAAGTCTTTTACCAATTATGATCGTCAGCCTTGTCTTGAATTGGTAAAACACTTCAAAAAATGGTGTAAAAAAGTATAGAAGCTAGTCGAGAACAAACTTGGGGGATAACATTATATCAAGGGAACTGTTTTTGAAATCACCCTTGCTCATATCAGATCAAAATCAATAATTTACCTGATGATTTACCTGTTCGGCTAGCAAATCCACTTTGGCCGAGAGTTCTTCCACTTTGGCCGAGAGTTCTTCATCCTGTAATTTTTGTTCAATAATTTGGCGAGAATATAAATATATGTTTATGTCTACAAAGCTTTTTTTGCTGAATATATTAATATTTTCCTAGTTGTGATTTTTTACGGGTGGTATTTAATTCTGCCCGCTAATCTCTGAAAAATACCCCGCTAATGCCCGCTGATTTTGAAGAATAATAGGCGGGCATTTTTCAGAGATTAGCAGGCAATTTTTAGAGATTAACAGTTTTAAATAATACCTTTTTACAGTCAAACCTCTTTAAACCACCCCTTCAAGCGACCATCCTGTGGTCACTTTGATTTGGTCAGGTAAATGACATTTACATGAACACAAACCCCTCTAAAAATTTCCCTTATTTAAACCGCCACACTGAGGTCTGTCACCTAGGGTGGCGGTAAGAATAGGGTTGACTGCATAATCATTCCAAAAAATGAATTTTCTAGCGACAAAAATTGAATTTTTTAGCACGAAAATATGCACAGTTATAGTATTAATACCTGCCTATCCAATCGTGATTGACAAACCCATGCGATCAGTGGAATATCGCAGGAATATAGTTCTAGTTGTTCAGTGGGTATAAAGTTGATGATTTCCAATAGAACTTCTGTGGGCAAAAATATTCTTTTCTCTTCATGCTGATTCATTAAGTTGTAGAATTTTTTTAGAAATGTAGGGCGTGTCAATCCAGTGAAAAATATCCAAACGTTGTCTATGGACTATAAATTGGAAAACATGACACATTTGTAGTTAATAATACATGGAGAGGTGTATATGTAATAGTTAGAGAACACTTACGAGCTTCTTCTTGCCCACTTCAACCTTATCAGCACCATCAAACAGAGAGTTCATGGCTTGGCGCTGAAACGCAAGGTGATTTAAAGACCAAATAAGGAGTGTAAAACTTACAATACAGGAACCGATGAACTGTAATCCGTACCCAATGGCAAATACAGACGAGCACACGACAACCGGAACTGCCGCAACTGCGATACAAGCTCCAAATGTCCCGATCTTCATTGGTGTACATCCATAGGTAGATTCGCACAAGACAATCGGCTTCCAGTAACCCTTCCACCCACGCATGACCATCAAAGTTGAAATTGCTGAGACAGAGAGAGCAGTAGAAAAGTAGACGACTCGGCGAACATCACGATCATTTCTAGCTTTGACGTCAATGATCGTCTCTTTCTTGGGAATCATCACTCCTATTATTCCTTTGGCTGCGCTCCACATACTTTGATTTTCTAAATTTTTACTGTAGAAAAAGCACAATTTCATCCAAAAATTTTTAATTAAAAAAATCGACGCAACAAGCTAACACTACGTCCACGAATATCCGTTTTTGTCCGCATCTACACCAGCACTGCATCCGCATCCGGATTTTTATGTTCATAATGCGCTGTTTTTTACTTATTTCTCGTAAAACTTAGGCGGGTGCCAATTGTGCGTGTGCGTAGTGTAAGTAACAGTGTCAACGCTACCGAGATTCACGAAGAATTCAACATCTTATAGTGCTCAAGCCTTTTTTAAGACAAGAATAGCTGTATGTTTTAAAATCGCCCTGTAACAATTTTCGCGCTTATTCAAATTCAATTTTGTAACTTTTTCGGTATCAGCTGTGCATACCGTATTTCCGGTGATAAGCATATATTCGGATTCTAATTTTTTTGAAATGCATCCAGCAGTGATCTGGTCTTTTTTTTAAATTTTTGATCTCCCTAATCTGTCTACATTTCGTCAAAAGTGGCCAGTCCTGGAAAGGAAAACAAGGTGCTCACCCGGATGGTGTGTTCACTATGGTTTTCCATCGTTTCTCCAGTTTCCCCTTTACGATTTCTCACAAGTTTTAAGGCTCACAACTTTTTAACAAGTTTCCCAAATAAGGCTTGAGGTTGAGACGAATTTTTCCCGATTTTCAAAGATGTACGCAGATGGGCTAAAGTCAATAAATAAAGCAAATCTTGCACATCACCCTCGATAAAGGCTGTCATTCAAACTAAAAGTTCCTTTAGCTGGACCTAAGGATCTGATCTTGAAATAACGGCTGCGGTAAATTGACCTGCCGGTAAATTGAACCTCCAAATTTGTGTTGACAGGAAAATATCAAAGAACCCCCTTTGAAGTAATTTTTTCGGCATAATAGGTCCATAATAGGAATCGGTACTCAGGTGGAAGTGCCTGGGTAGTCGTGCTTGGGTGGTAGTAGATAATAGTTTCTAGCTAGTGGCACCTAAATGCTAGTGGCATCTAAATAGCTGGCAGTACCTAGGTTGTATATTAGATCATTTTTTGTGCTGAATCAGACCATGTTGGTAGCTGGGTCATCTGGATGAAACCAAGTGGTCGTCCACTTGTCCACTCCACTCATACCAAAACTCGATTTTACCAAAACTCAAAATACTCTCCGAAACGGTATTTTATCACTATCAAACCATATTCAGCATGCCCGAATTAATCCAGAAAACAGGTTTTGGAACATGAGTAAAAAAATTTTACACTGTATGTGGGTGTGCGCATCTCAACTCTAAGCCACTAAGCCCCTTGCGCCCCTCACATTTGGGCTTCATATGTCAAATTTTATTTTAAAACACTGTAATCTCTGAGAAAAAACATTTTGAGCCGGCACTGACGTGTACTGGTCCGGTACGTGTCAATCCTGGCTACAATAATCTATTCCAACCACCATCGTGATGGCAAAGTCTATATTTCTTTGTCTTTACTTATAAGTGTGTACATATGGATCTACCAACATTTCCAGTAAATAGGTGGTAGAACATTATGCTTCAAAGATTTGAAAGGATTAAGCACACACTTTGACTACTACGATTGGCGAAGATAGCGGCTCGAAGAAAGAATTTACAGAGACGCTTGGCAAAGTTAACTTTAGCAAAGCTTTGCGTTATCATCAAAATAACCTCACAAAAACTGGCTGGTTCATAATCTCGTATTGGGTTAACAGAAATGTTGTTGTGTTATTGATTCGTTTTTGTCATACGAAAGAAGGTTAATAAGAGAGTTATAGCCCTAAAACTAGCTGAAGTCAGAAAACTGCTGTCTCTATCCTAGAAGCTGTATAAAAATTCACCTTTCCGGGCCGGACAATTATTCGCTCCCTCATTTCATACAGGACGGGGACAGTTGTCCCTTTTATATCGGCCGAAAACAATAGTCACCATGAACAGTGGTTCGTAACCGTTAAATGCATTCTTCTTTGCCTATTGACTAGTCTTCGCTATGAACCACAAACAGAAAAAGCATCTTTATTCAACACCAGTCAACAATGCGAATAATGCTATTGAAAATAAGGTCAAAACATTAACGAAAAGATGTAAATTTCAATCGGGTCGAATTTTTCTATTCCTGCTTTTTCAGCACGTCCACCGTTTCCATAACTGTTGGCACGCAGTGATTAACGGCGGAGAACAATTTATCATGGTCGAGAAGCACGCAGCCACCTTCCTGCTCCACCAATTTCACCACTGTTGAGGGAAGATGCATCCTATAACCCAACTTAGCGGCGAACGCATCAACACTGAACACCATTCCACGACTGAGCTGGCACAACACCATTGAAGCAGCGAAGAATATTTGCGCAAAGAAAAGCTGTTGACTCGACACAGCCGTCAAAGCTTTCCTTGGGATAAGAAATGGCCGAGAGAGCAATTATCCAAAAGAGAGATTTCAACTGGAATACAGATGCGATAATAATGTAGAAAACACAAACATGTCCAATACCTGTTTTCCAAAGAAGTTGACAATGTTGTGACCCAACTTCCAATGAGCGATTTCGAGAGCCACCAGCGTCACCACTTCTTCCACATCCAAGCCCAGCTGACCAATACCTTCTCCCACACTGATCACTGAAGAAACGGAAGAGCGGACTGCAGCCTTTTCATCTCCTTCATCGGATTGCTTATCCTGCTCTTCGCAGGTTCGAAAGTAGAAGGCAAAGACTTATCATCATCTCGCAAGTAGCACAGAAATTGCTGCCCAATCATCTCTTGAATCGATTGAATTTCTGCAGAACGTGGACGAAGCAAGAGAGTGGGTCGTCTTGGCATCTAGATCAGCCATTTGATCCACAACACCATACGCATCTAAAAGCAGAATATAGCAGTGCCACCAACCAAGCGTGCGCATGTTCATCATTGAGAATTGGCTAATGAATATAGGTAACATTCTCTCTGTAATTACCATTAATAACGTAGATTTTACGAAGGGGAAGCCGACCTGAAGCGAGACTTACGATCTTGTTTCTGAGATTACCTTCTGGCAATGGAACTTTTGTCGTAAATGGAGATGTCCGGGTAAATGGCGGAGTAGCCATAATACAAAAGGATTTTGAGAGAGCTAACCATACAGTTGAAATCTCACGAAAATTCCCAAAGCAAACAGACACCATCCAGACAGAAGTTTTCATCTGCTGTGACTTGCATCAACCACACGAGACCAACTGGTTCAACAGTGAAAGCATCGATGCAAAAGCAATGAGAACATTCTTCAATCACGAATTCAGTGACGCTCTGAAGGTGAAATTGCTCCGAAATTTGAATAAGTTATGACGAAAATAACCTCTCTTAAAGCCATGCTTCTGCTCAATCTTAAACGTTTTTGTAGTAAGCGAAGGGAGCATGCAACAGAAGATGGATTCAAGTAAATGCGAAAAAGACAGCGAGAT
>JAMRYI010001717.1:0-13558 GCA_029231635.1 Ditylenchus weischeri | reverse complement strand
AATATGACTCAAAATACAACTCCGTAGCAAATACTCTACACCATGTTTAAAAAATTTGAATCCTAAATTTTGAGGAACCTTCCCCTCGACCTAAGGCATCCCTTCAGATTCAACACCTAAAAGCTTGAAATCAAGATTGCTTGAACAATAAGCCACCCAAGTGGCTTATACTATAAGTTATACGCTACTATCCAGGTTCCTTGGTAGTAGTACTCAGGTGGTCATACCAGTAGTGGTACTAAGAAGGCAATACCCAGTTGATGGAACAAAGACACACTGCACCTCGATTAATCGGTCTCCCCTGTAATAAACAGACCGCCTCAGGAACTATATTCAGCCTAAGAAAACAATCTTGAAAATTTGTTTTTTAGCGTTTTCTTAGTTACGACGAGTTTACTTGATTCCACTTTTTAGATTTCGGTTGAGCACCCAAAAATCTCCAAATCGACCAAATTATTTTTATTTTTAAGGATTGAAAAATAAACGGCCTGGGCCGATTAATCGAGAATATACGATAAGTGATAGTCTACAGGGGTGGCGGTGGTACCGAGGCGGTGGTACTCATACAGTGTTGCCTAGGTAGTGATCTTCCTCCCAACATGGTCTGATGAGCTTTTACTCAGTCTGATATCATGACAAAGTATGATGGTATGATTCACTTCAAAACTAGTAGCTCAACACAGACACGAGTCGAAATTTAACGGCTTGGCCCAGGGCCCTAAATCTTCGGTCTGGCTCGCAGTTTGTGACCGTCAGGCATTCGTGAACGAGCCCGAAAGCTCTAGGTTAGATAAAGTATTTTTTTTAACAAATTTAACAAAAAATTTCTAAATTTCCCAATAACGATTCGACACTTTTTTTAAAGCTAACTTATAATTTTCAACCAAATTCATAACTTTTAGGAAATAGCTCTTATAGTGACGTTTTAAACACTAAAATGTCATCTATAATCAAATCCGTCGGTTCGCAGAAGTTGGTTTTGGAAATCGATCGCTTGTACGATTATAAAACAAAAATAAAAGACAAACTACAGGGCCAATATCTCGCTTCAACATTAAAATCGATTTCGAAATCGATTTCGATTTTGATTCGAAAATCGATGTTAACATCGATGTTTAAATCGATGTTGAAATAGACTTTATTTGCGTTTTTGTCGTTATTTTGTCGTGTACATGAGAGATTGTTGTACTCGATTAACTTGTACGCTATTAGGAGAGTTGTGTAGTTCTACATCGATTATTTTATATTGTTTGTTTAGCCGAAATGAGTCAGAAAAGCCAACAGTCGAGTGCGAAAAAACGAAAGAAGGAGGAAACAAGCCGGCTGCGTGAAATCTTTCTGAAGCAGGTGCAATTGGACAAGGATCTTCTCTTTGGTGCATTCTCCTCACACATCACAGACGCCAAGAAGATGGAGAAGTGGGAGCTTATTCGCAAGCAGATGGTGGATGAAGGCGACTCTCTTCTCGCTGGCAAAGATGCAACATACGTCAAGAAATTACTTTTAAAATATCCTACCGCTGCCATCATGGTCCTACGATGGCTCTGAAGTGAAGGTGCTGAAGGACGTCATGACGTTTATTCCGTATGTGGACTCTGCTTTTTTCACCGTTTTACTGATAGATGACACAACATACCTGTAAATAAAGACTTGATCGTGCTCGATATCGTGGGAAAAGAGGTTGCAGAAGGCCTTGCAATCGATGATTCTCTTGAAGCGCTTGAAAATTTTTCCAATCGTGTCGCACAAATCCTCGGCAACCCAATGTCTTGTAGGTGGAAAAAGTCCCATTCGATTTGCAGATTCCCTCGCTCTGTGGATGGCCATTGCACAATTTGATGAAAGAGGTGATCACCTATCGCTGCTGTCATTTCCTTCACGGCGCGAAGTACGGACATCTTGTCATGCCCTATAGAAACAGCATACAAATTCTATCGATAACATTATAATCCACCCACCTTGAGCATCACCCGTAAGATAGTAGAATCCATTTGAAGCGTAGAAGCGAAGAGCAGTGAGTTTGTGCTTAGGCGTCATTGAAGTAGCCCTCGAATCGACCTTGAATTGCCGTCCGACTTGGTTGAGAAGAAGCTCGGCTTGCCACGGCATCATTCGGAAGCGCTCGCGGAATATTGCTGCATCCGGATATTCGATTCTATCTTTGTACACTCTCCGTCGCTGTTGATGCTGCTGTTCTTCGTTGTCCGAGTTGCTGAGAAGCTCAATTATTTCATTAAGCATGGCCCTAAAACAAGAATTCACTAAATTACGGAAGAAAGCATCACCGGGTAAAAAAATATACTCGTAGACTACTAGTCGTAGTCGCATATTCAAAACAGTTTTTGATCGCATCTATTCCTAAGAAGTTGAAAAAAAGCAAAAATAAGCCATATAAAAATTATACAAAAATCTATTGCGCTCGCGAACGCCTTTGATTTTCTTAAGTAAAAATCGATGTCAACATCGATGTTAACATCGATGTTGACATCGATGTTGGTATCAATGTCAATTAATATAAGAGAAAAATCAAAATCGAAATCGATTTCGAAATCGATTTTAATGTTGAGCTGAGATATTGGCCCCAGAGCGTGTCAGATAACTTGACCGCCTAAAAAAATTTAAAAGGTACTCGCTATCAATTTACATTTCTTGGCTTTCAAGATTATCATTCTGACAAAACTTTCAAAAAACCTTGTCAGACGCGTTTGTATTTCACAAAACGCGAGTTTAAAAGCGCGGAAAAAATTTCGTCGGTAAAGGAAAGTAAATCAGGCCTTCACATTTATAAAAAATCTCCTAATTCTGTACACTTTTTCCGTTCCATGCTGTTTTTCGTTGGTGTGTTTGAATAAGTTTTGAAACTTGACCTGTTTCTTAAATAAAAAGTGTAAGTTAAAACTTATTGGAAAAATTGTCGTATTCCGAACCCTCGCAAAATGCCTCCAAATGATTTCTTTCGGTGTTTTGGCTGCTCTAACGCACGTGGAATGTATTTTGAAACTCATTTTTGACAAAAAAAGTTTAGAGAACTGTACCCGATTTTCGGTGAATTTTTGTCGCCCGGTTTTCGGTTTTCCCGGTATTTTTGAAATCGGTTTTCGGTTTCGGTTTATTTGCCAAAAAAACCCGGTTTTCGGTTAACCGACCGAATCCAACCCTAGTTCTTAATATCAAACTGAGCAGAAACATCTGGCAATCATTCTGAGCATAAAACTTTTGTTTTTAAATAAATAAAAAATAAATAAATAATCCGTGGATCCTCCGTGCTCTTCGATAGATCCTACATGACTCACCCTCTAATAACTCTTATGACTCCCCCTGCAAAATCTCTGTTTTTGATCAGAATTTTGAACTATTTATTATTAAAAATATGCTAACATGCTGAAGAGACTAATTGCCAATGCACCGAGGAATAATGGCCATATCTTTCTTGCTTTATTTTTACTATCATTTTGCAGGTTATCAGTTATGACAGCACCCAGAGATCTTGCAGATATTCAGCCAGTGATCGAATCAGTGTTGAGCAATAAGAGTTTTGAGCCAGACGAGCGTGAAGAATATGCATCAGCAATGATCATAGGTTAATTCACACCCTTTTTAGCTCGAGAAATTTGTTTTATTGGTTACAGTACTCCTGCGCATGCTTTCCTTGTCGACTTATCTTGATGTCAGCGTTAGAGCCAGATTTACCACGAAAGAGGTCTTGGAGCCACTGATCGTAGAAGCTGAAGCTATACTTTCCGTACAATGTATGTTTTAATTTGCTTTTACGTTGTAAAAATTGTCTTATTCGGTAAAGATAGTGTACCATAGATTTATGAGGTAAGAGGTAATTAAGAAACCGGAAACGCATTACATGAGATTGGGCATTATAACTGTACTTTAAAAGGTTGTTTTTTCCGTGGACTTAATCTTATATGAGGTTCACTGTTGTTTCGCCATCTGTTATAAGTCTATGGATAAATTTTACACTGCATGGTGTTACTCAAAAAAAATGTTTTCCAGCTAAGCCGGCTACGCCAAATGGGCCAAGAAGAGAGCTGCGCCTAAATCACAAAGCACGCTTCCGAGAAAGAAGAAAAGAATGAAGATCAAGCGATTGGACATGAAGTCGGTAAAACTCCTCCTCATACGTTGGTTGAATGTTTGCCTTTAAAAAGTCAGTATTTTGCATAAAAAGTATTTTCTATAAAATTAAGATTAATATTACAGTCACGCCAGAAGTCAAGGTTTCGAAAGTTGTGAAGAAGAAAGCCAAGCAAAATACGCAAGAGAGCTTCTCGATTCACGATGAATCGCTGGTGAGTAGTAAGGCTAGTGGTGGGGTTTCCCTTCTGACTCAGTCGCAGGAGAAGGCATCCGCTAAACGAAGTCGGTTATTTTTATATTTTGTAATGCAATTAACAAGTGCCCTATATCAGCTACTATAGAAGTCGAGTGTTCAAAAAAGTCATACGAGAAAGCCATACAGCAAGCCATGGGCAAGCGAATTGGCCAGGAAATGAAATTGGATGCGATTGACGCTAGCAAAACAATTATTCAGACGCCATCGGAAGGTAGCAACCGAAGTTAGTTTTTTATATTAGATTTTTCCGAGCTCTTGTGATTTCGCAGCTTAGTCTAGCTAAGTTGTGGAAGATTTCTAAGGCGAGATTTGCAAATTTTAACTTTTTTAAAGTATTCTAGATTTTGGAACAGTTTTTTAAAAGTGAGTCATTTTTAGCTGTGCCAGAAGTTAGACTCCGAAAAGAACGATCATTAAATCTATGCAGCAAACATTGACCGAGTATTTGAATCCCAAGAAAGGAGCGGCAAATGAAAATGAGGTTAGCGAAGTTTCTTCTCAGTCGCTGGTGCAGAATGGAAAATTGGCCAAAGATGGTTGGTTCGAAGCATGTAAATTTAGGATGTATTTTTAATTGTCTTTACAGCCTCGTCTATAACAAAGACAACGGAAGCTTCTGAGAAAAAAGCTGGCTTAATAAATCTCACGAGTAATCTGCGGAAGGTCATATTTGAATTTTGAACTTTTTACTAACCCGTCTTTTGGCCAGTTTTTTCTGCCGCTTTAAAACATAATTCTACAGGCTGTATCAAAATTACGCGACCGCCAAAAAAATCTGGCTATGTAAGCCCGGTCGATTCCCGAATTTCGGGCCCTAACCCTCGGAAATATCCAACTTCACTTGGAATTCTATGCGCGGTAAGCTGCTTTAAAAAAATTTATTCGTTACCAATAAACTGGGAAATTAAGAGAGATTATGTTCCAAAGTGCTTTTTTTTGGGTGGCAGCGTAATTTTGATATACCTTGTATGTGTGGGGTCTCCTCATGCACTCTTTGTACAGCCTGTTCCCAATGTAGAAAGTTCAGGAGCTATTGTATTTCTCTAACTCTCCCAAAGTGGGACTTGAATTTTAGGGCATTGCCTATCGACCCACTTTTTTAAATAGACTCTTGAGCATGTAACATACCAAAATGTAGCTGGTATGCATTTTAGTATGATACATGCTCAGAAATCTATTTAAAAAAGTGGGTAGGCAATGCCATGAAATTCAAAAGTCCCACTTTGGGGAAGGGGAGTTAATAGAGGCAATACGGTATTTATTCTAGCCAGTGCCTTTCTATTTTTCCTTGTTTTTTTTGAGGCGGTGCTTTAATTGTCAGAAAATTTGGAAAAAAAGCAATCGCAAAAAATTTTCTAGGTCCTGCGCCTCCGATCTTCTTTAATATTGTGATTTTTGATTGAAAATGTTTTTCAGGTACTGCTTGGACGCTGCGAAAAGTTAGAAAAAGTATGTGAAGTAGTTGCTATGAAGATGGAACTTGAAAAGAAGATCAAAGCTATTTGTGATGAAGAAAACATTGAAATCAGCGTCATTAAAGAATGTTATGAATTTGCGTCGAAAAAATTTGAGCCTTGGTTATAGGTCTGTAGTGTCCCGAATAAATGTGTTTCTCGTTATGTATTGTTTTGATTTTGTTTTGCCTTTTACACGATTAGGGTTGGCGCTTATTAGAGGGGGGCAACAATTGGAGGAAATACGGTACTGAATTCTTTATTGAAATGTGACTAAATTACTTGGCCTCTAATAATCACCAAAATAATCTCCAGCAATTAAACGAAAAACCTTATTAAGTTTGCATTTTACTTCGTGTATCGAAGACCCTGTTTCGGGGATCATGTTTCGCGAAACAAGTATGTTTCACCTCTTTTTTGTTTCGCGAAACATGTTATTATGGGTTGTTTCGCCGAAGTATGGGGGAGGCTTGAGAAAAAAAGGAATAAAGGAAAGAATTCAAGTACTCTCCAGTACCTTTTGCTTTGGTATCCAAGGCAAACGGAAGTCACCTGCACCCCCGAAAGGGGCGCAGGGGGCTTGTTGGCTTGGGGTTGAGATGCGCGCACACATATACCTGAGACGGTATAACGACGATTCGATACACATTGTGATTCGATACTGCGATTCGATACACTTTTACACATACTTTGACATACTATGGTATGCTTTCTTCTAAAAACGATGTAATTTAAACATGGTTTTGTTACCTGGGGCTTGCAGCATATAGAAACTCTGGTATACATGCTTTTTTTTAATGCATCGAGTGGTTTGTTTCTCAGATATGGTGTACGGCCAGTTCTCCCTGTTTTGGTACCTTCGCTGAACAGTTATCCACATCCAGAATCCAACACATTTAGATCGGATCCATTTATAAGATACTCGATGGATATCGCCCCACAGATGTAGTTATGTTTAGCATAGCACATGTGATAATAAAATATTCATTATTTTACACTATTGCATTCTTCATGAGTTTCTTTATGCAGTAGGTCCCAGTTATCAAAACTATGTTCAAAATTCATCTTTTTTGGGAAATAAATACCCTCCAGTACCTTTTACCTTGGTCCCCTAAAGCAAAAAGTCAATTTTTAGTCAAAACTTTTTCCAAAATGGTCGCCCTAAAACACTTGTTCTACACGTTAAAAGTGGTAAAACATCGAAAAAACATATTTTTGGATGCTCTTGGTAGGTACCGAATAAGGGAATTTAGCCTTTTTTAATTTTGGTTAAACACCCAGAAATCATCAAAAATCTTAATTTTTTGACGTTTTAGGGGTTGAAAAATAACTAACCGAGGGTAATTACCTGGTGGTCCAAAAGTTTGTGGACAAACTTTAGGCATTTTTTTAAAAACAATTTATTGAACAAAACAAATCCCTATATAGGGTTGCTCCATTTTCCTTCCTCTTTCGATTGGTATATAAACATTTGCTTGATGACTAATTTTCATGGATCTAAGAGTGATGGGGAAGGGAAATAATTTATGTGGCACACTTTTTTGTTACATTATTTCCATCATTTTAGTTTACTCACTTTTTTGTTCACTTTTTCTTCACCAAATGTTTGTCTGCTTATTTATTTTGGTTTTTAGAATGGGTGATAGAATGGGCCATTATTAGGCTTTTTGAACAAGGCCACAAGCAGTCTGATTGAGGACTGGCTTGGATTGAAGGGAATTTTCCTGATGCAATCACAGTTGACCCAGATTGGAGGAACCCAATTGGTCATTGGCCTCCCAACTCACCCGAACTGAACCTGCCCCCGTAGTAATAATCAAGGGATAAAATCCGTGGATAGTGATCCGCGGATAGAAATATCCGCGGATTTTTATCCGTAGTAATAATGACGGATAAGGATATCCGTGGATACGGATAAAATCCGCCGATTTATCTTCAACTATGGATAAATTGGCGGATTTATCCGCGGATAAAATCTGCGGATAGTGCGGATTTAGTCTAACCTTTTTTTTATTACTTTTCAACCCCAGACCCTTTTTACTTTAGAAGGCATCCTTGGTAAAAGAATGGGATGCCATCCCATTCAAAATGCCATGGACAGCAAATGGATGTCATTTCAACGAGTAAATAGAAATGTTTATATACCAATCGAAAGAGCAAGGAAAATGGAGCAACCCTATATATTTGGATTTCTTTTGTTCAATAAATTTTGTTTTTAAATTTTTAAATTTTGTTTTGCCTAAAGTTTGTCCACGAACTTTTGGACCAGCAGGTAAGAGTGGTTTTACGGTAGCCTTCTTTCTTAGCTATGGAAATGTTTCTGTGTTGTGTTTTTATTCGTTTGGTTCCCCTTTATTCTGTATTCCTATGTTAGTGGGAGGACCAAAATTATATATTAAACAAAAGAGTCCAATGTCACATCTATTATTTGGTTGTGCCAGCGAGCGTACCAGCCGACCAAGTTTAATTTGCCTGTCAAAAAGAGGTGCCGTTCAGTGTTGAACATTAACAATAATTTCTTTCACTTACCTGTTCGTTCAGGGTGGAAATTGGTAACCATGGTGTAATTACAAAAGCACAATGGTCTCTTGCACCAACTCTACCATTTATATGTCTATGCTGGCCTTGGATGTGTCTGAACAAAACTAAACTAATTAAATGTATTTTGGTTTGCAATAATCAGAATTGTTGTTAAATATCGTTAAAAAACCAAATTGAGGAAGTCGCCATAGAACCCGTCTCTCTCCAATAACATTAGCGCTCTCCCACCACCATCCCCGGATAGTACTACAGTTGTGCATTCAGCAGGGTGCCCGGTTTATATGTCGTGAAAATAGCGCGAGGTGAGGTGCCGCAGAGCTGCACATAACTACCACATTTCACTAGTTGTTTAAACCTATTCAGCTAGATATTCCCCGCGGAAGAATTGCACAACGGGTTGCCTTGACAAATTTTTAAACGTAATGACTTTTTTTTATTATTTGTTGTTTTTTACATAAGAATTTGATTAAAATAAAAAAATCCAAATTTGATATTGTAGTAATGTTTTCTTTATTAGAATACACGTCATTCGCTTCTTCTTTTGTTTCACATGCGCGTCTAAAAATGGACATATTCACGTGCGTAAAAGCATTATTATTAAATTTATGACAAAATAAAATTACGTTAAAGCTCTCCAGCAGCCTTTCATTCAATTAAAGATGGAAAAAAATGCAACTTCTAATGGTCATGTTGACTTTGACCAGATTCCAATTCTATTTTCACCCTTTTTGTGTATGCAGCATTATTCGAAGCTATCTTTAAAATTCCTCACAATTAAGCGGCAATGAAGAAAAAAGAGAATGACTTTGATTAAACTCTTAGGAAAAAGGCGTATATACACTTTCGGAAGCGAAAAAAAGCAAAGATCGGCGCTAATATAAAATAAGACGCCCCCCCCTCCAAAATCACTGTAACTAACCTTTGGAACAACAAGTTTAGGCTTAGCCCTCAGGCTTAGGGGTAGGCCAGCGTATGGAAGTTGTGACTAATAAGTGTTTTACGCACTTTTTCTGGGGTTTGGAACATATATTTGGGTGCTCTTTACTTAGGCTTAGGGGTAGGCCAGCGTATGTAAGTTGTGACTGAAGTTGTGCCAGCAAGGACTTGGACAAATATGGGGAGTGAGGAACAACCCATCGATTATCCATTTGATTACCTTTGATGTCTAGTGTAACTCCATTGTTCCTGCGTCGATACTCAACTCGACCATTTTCGTCTATTGTTGTTTTAGCGTGAAATTTTTGAGGAAAACTAAATCTACATTTTCCATCTCGCATGCAAGGATTTTTTGGGTTATTTGGGTTATTTCACATGGTCCATGTATAAGCTGGCTTTTAACTAATTCATACAATAAAGCGTCTTCTTAGACATCTGGTATCTCTGCACTCAAACACCTGTCGATAATTTCAGTGCTTTTCCATTTATACTCTTCTTTGAGAGTGACTAACAAATGCACATGAGGTAAGCCACGTTTTCGAAACTCGATGACGTAAACCCATGCTGCAACTTCTCCAAATATAGCTTCATGACTATTTCTGCCAGTTATCATATCTATTACAACTTTTTTTTGTAAGTCGAAGACTCTAGCTACAATATCAGGACGATCTAGGGCTGTTTCACCTGGTTTAGGATACTTCAATATGTCTGGGTACTTAGGATTACATGTCATCGTTACAAATAAATCTGGAGAACCATACTTTCCTACTATTGCCATACTATCCTGAAAACTTTGAGTCATATTTCGTGGAGATCCGTAGTGACTTGAAGGCAGTATAAACTGTCTTCCAATTTCAGCTCCTATTTGTTCAGCAGATGAATTAAGGTAATCAGTTAAGCCTTTGTAAGAACTTTTTCTAATAATTTTTTGGTTATCGTAAAGCCAATAGAGTCGCGACATTTCTACCCGTTCGTTTACTAACCATTGCTGGAATAATAGACCGATACTATGCAAAATGTTAAACTCATTTTCTCTTATGGCCATTTTTGCACTGCAGTATTCGCGCAAAGTCATTTTATCTTTTTTTTCCTTGCACCTTTTTTAAATCTATTGACCACCCAGCTTTTCCAGAAGGATTTATTATAGGAAAGAGGCTCTTTAGAGGCTCGCGAAAGAGGATCAAGACCATTGAGAGTGAATCAGGGCCATTACGGGTAGATATAGAGCATTAAATTGGATCTGGACCAAAATGGTGGACTTCGACGAATAATAGTAGTTGAGGAGCATTAAGAGTGGACCTAGACCACTAAAAGTATATCAGGACCAGGATACAATGACACCACGATATAACGGCACCCACGACATAAAAAACACCACCAGCTGGTGCTTATGGGTACCAAAATATCAAGGACCCTAATATTTTTCAAAAAGACTAAAAGAAGACTAAAATAAAGACTAAAATTTCGACTGCGATTTTAGTCTTTTCATTTTGAATGTAACGCCACAAGCTTTTAGTTCTTTTTTTGTATTTTAGTCTTTTTACACACCATGGAAAGAGCAAAGCTTCTAAATTAGGATTAAGAATACTTATATCTGTGAGAATCTTTGAAGTATTTTTTTTGTGAATGACTAATCCGACTGGTGGTATTGTTCCATGGACATTACAAATAAACACTGCAGCAATTTCGTTACTACGTGGAGCATTGTATGTATTTTTATTTTTACCATGCGTATTAAATACCATTTTTACTTCGCGTGCTAAAGTATCACTTTGTATCACTCTTGCTTTTTCTTCATCTATCACTTCACGCATCATTTTGTAGCTTTTAGCAAAATCATTATGTTTTCTTAAAAATGATTCGGATGTTTTCCAAATCGTCTCTGGAATTCTTTCTCTTTTCGACTTTTTTTCCTCGATAGCTTCGCTTTCGTCGATGAAGAACAGCTGACCATTTGTTGGTATATTATAGTCTTGTGGTACAGCGGTTAAATTCATGGGATGATAAACTTGTCCACTGATCTTGTAAACTTTAATTCTTTTGTCAAAGCTGGCTTTATGCACTGAACTTATTGAAGCAAACGCAAAACAGTTGTTGATTTTTCTCATTTTTGAGATTAGTGCTTTTTGCCGTTGTATTCTGTGTCGAAAATATATCCTAATTCATCCGGATATTTCTGTGAAATTTGTTGGACATCCAGTTTACCGTGATTACAACAGTCATTAAAAGTATTTTTATTTTGAACTCTTTCTTCGCTAAAATGCAGTGCTTGACAGCCAGCACACTTTTTGTTTAGATCGTCTAATTTCAAAGTTTTCACGTCACTTCAATTCATAGCAGTGCAGAATTTTTCAGTGCTACGATACTTGCTTACATGTTCTTTGGTATCAGCCATTTTTTTATTTTCCGTAATATTTTTTAAATACTTCGAAGAACTCTCCCTGCTTTTAGCCTTTCTTTCATTTTCCGGAATTTTCTTCAAATGCTTAAAAGAGCTTTCCCTGCATTTAGCTTTTCTTTCATTTTCCGGAATTTTTTCTAAATATTTTTGCACTCGTTCTCTATTCTTAGCATTTCTTTCTGTTGATGAAAGTTTTTCCGTAGATTTTTGAACTTTGTTTAGCCGTATCATTTTATCATCTTGGGACCCTTTAATTTTTTGTTGTATAAGATTTTTAAATTGGCTCGTTTTTGTAGATGTATTTGATACTGTGGTGGTGTGTTTTTCAGCGATAAAAGTGCCATCCAAAAGCTCTTCTAGCTTTTTGAGAATAATATCTCGTTTTTCTTCAATACAGAAAAGGATAGACGGTGTTTTTGTCTGCCTGTTGTTTTTAATGTAGTTTTCAGCTATAACGCATACACGATAGCCACAGCTCCAACTATCATCTTGCAAGTTCACTTCGTCCAGATTAGCTTGCAAAAATAAAATACTATGTACTGAAACCTTCAAATTTCTGTGCTCGTTCAGTTCATATGTAATTTTCAAAGCATTTTCTTTGACATCTGCTTGAATTGGATTTACAAGTGAATCAAAATATTTAATCGACTTTGCATACTCGTAGATAAACAACACCCAATGATCAGGAATTTTTGATGCAGGAGTGCCAATAAAGTACGGTATAATTTCTATTTCGGAATCGTCTTTATCTCCGAATGTAAAATTCTCATGTGATTTCGTCCTACTATATACTGAGATTTTTGGCTAGATTCAAGAGATAATAGAAACATATAAGCGTTCATGCCAGCGTCATTCATCAATTCATTTGGACCACTTTTCATCAGTAAGAGCTCTCTTTGAGTCAAAAACGATATGCTTTTTACGATATCTACAACTTCATCACTAATTAAATTACCTCGAGATGCCATGTTATATCCAACACCTTCATCAATATCAGCTATTTCATTTGAAACTGACTTTGGCTTCTTCGACAAATTTTCACAGAGTTTTTTGCTCAAACTATTTTTTTCAGTTATAAGTATTGTAAAATGATCTGAGAAACGTTTTCTTGACGCGATATTTTTGATTGAAAACTTTGGAACATTAAATGCTGGTTTTATCTTGATCAATTTAGGTTTATTTCCATCATTTTTCAGAGGAGGTTTTAAAGAGCCAACACTCTTTTGAGATGGTTCAGCCAACACTCTTTTCGTCACATGTATAACACTTATCATCAATAATATCACTAACCTTACTCATTTCGTTCCAAATTTGCTTAAAAGAAAATTTTATACAGGGTTCTATCACGTCTATAAACGGTCATGCTTTTTACTTTTAACACGTAATGTAGGATGCAGACGGTTTAACACATTAAAAAGGCAAAAAGTAAACGCAGAAAAAACTTTTATTTTTATTATAAAACAAAACGAAAAATGTAACAACAAAATTTCTTCTAATATCTTCTTGACCATTGCACTCTCAGAATATTGCCGTTCAAAACACTTAAATCTGCTCTTAAAGCTTGCACTGCATCTTCATGCCTCAGAAAGCTGACTGATCCGAATCCGCGAGGATTTTCGCTCACCCAAGCATTCAAGATTCGACCATACCTGGCGAAATGACGTCGGAGCTAAAGTATACACAAACAAACGTGCCCTGTTAATATGTCAAAACATACGTCATACGAAGACACAAGGTTTTCGCAGCAGACCGCCGACCCACAAAACACGCCTTTCATGCATCCCAAGAGAACCCCCAAGAAAAGGACCACCAAGAGAAGGATTACCAAGAGGAAGACCACCAAGGGAAGGACTATCAAGAGCAGGATCGCTAAGAGAAAGA
>JAMRYI010001694.1:0-14439 GCA_029231635.1 Ditylenchus weischeri | reverse complement strand
AGAAACGATGGAGTTTCAGGCCAACACCCAACAACACATCGCCAAAGGATACTACTATGTCCCTCTTGAGCAAGAAGGTAACCAATTTTCGAATCCAGAAAACATACAAGTGGAACTGTTGATTGGAGCGGCACATTACTATGAACTGTTAGGGTGGAAATATCCAAAGAAATGGTCTCTTCAAAGTGCGAACAAAATCGGGACCAATTCTCACTGGAGGCAGTCAGATTGAAAATGAAGAAAACTCAGTCTCATTCTTCTGTGTATCCACAGCCGAGTCTACTAATGGACTGCCTGCCCGATTTTGGGAGCTAGAAAATCTTGGAATTAAAGATCTGAATTCTGATTTGAAGATCCAAGGGAGAATGAAGAAGAAACAGCATTGCAACTTTTTCAAAAATCAATAAAGTTCGCAAACGGACGCATGGCCCTGGATCAAATCAAATCAATGATATCCGAAAATATCAAAGTGCCCCCAGAAAGTAGTGACAGTGGTCAAAAAAACTGTGAACTTGACAACAAAGAAGCAATCCAAAGGGCTTTCACTGGAAGAAGTTCCCTTTTTTTACTTTTGGCAATCCTGCATCAAATCAGCAGCTGTGCCTCTTTGCCTGGACAGCAGTGTCGAGGACCAAAAACTACCTGGAATGAGCTTGTGTTTGCATCTCAACCATGTGGAGTTAGAGAAGACATTTACAAAACACAAGATGGCAGTAATCTCCCCTTTTGTTGGACTCATTCTGCGGGAGGGCAGTGCAGCCTTGTGTAGAATGGCTGACGGGTGTTCAAACTACAGAGGAACAGTCACATTGAACTCAACTATCAAACACCCAGGAATAAAAAAATCATTAGAAAAGAACAGACCCGAAGTTTGCGGGGGGACTCAAACTCCTGACTGCTCGGCTATTCCTAGCTCTAAGAAGTTCTACAAAATCGAGCTGTTTGACAACACCACTCATCTGGTCAGCTCTCTACATTTAATCAAAAAAGAGGTTGTGCAACCAGATGTTGGATGTCTGAGAGGTGTAGCAGAGCGTGAGAGAGGACCTCCAACTGGAACACCAAAGTTCTGCCAAGTGAACCAGTGCCACTCAAATGCTACTAGATTTTGCTACTACACCCAACCAGAGGTCACATACATCAAACTGCCATCGGTAACTAGCAAAAGACACATCCTGGTAGCCATAAAAGCATGGGGAAGACAGTTAAGCACATTCTTTGACTACCCACTCACACACATTGACTGTGACCAGTGTGTATTGGCGTGCATATCTGGTGGTCTATGGCGGCAAAAAATGCAACCTTTATGGAAGTGTGTGTGGGTCCATTTTGCTTCAAGAAGTCTCAGCCCTCAGATGATGAGTACATACACTGCCAAAGCACCTGCTGCAGAGAAACACACACAGTTCAGGCCATGATCACTATCAGTATAGTCGATGTGCTATGCTTCTTCTACACCTCAATTGCCCTAAGCATCAGATACTGGCGTCGTGGCAAAGAAAAAATGACAACAAACCCAGTAGAAGTTAGACCTGGAAGAAATCCAAAGGTGCAATTCACTGGCGCCTCTAAAAGCAGAAGAAGCTACTGCTTTTCGCCCTCCAAAATAGCACTCACTGCACTAGTTTGTGCTACATGTCCATGCTTTCTCTGATTTTGAAGTGATTCAGTCAGTTCGCGAAAAATGTACCGAGAATAATGGTCAAATAAACTGCTCATTTGCTCACAAAGCACCATCACTCTGAGCGAAAAAGGGCAACAAGCATGCATCCTTATGAAAAGACCAGACGACAAGTTTTTTGGAAGCCTAAAAATAGAGCTGCCAAAAAGTCTCCCAACATTTCACCAGGAATCACCAAATCCAGATCCAAAGTGTCAAAAGATGCCCATCGCAAGGCAGTTGTCAAGCAAATGGTTGTGCTGAACTCAACTTGAAACAAAAAGCGGATGAAATTGGAGATAGTGCTAACAATTTACCTCGACTCAGCTTTTGTAAGCTAAGCTGCGGATGTTGGCTATGTGGTTGCTTTTACTGTGGACCTGTATGTCTGTTTTACCGAGAATTTGCAACACCAGTGCCTAGTGACACCAATCCTTATGAAGTTGTCAGTTGCTCTGCATGGGAATTTACAGCCGAGATCACAAGGACTACAACACTAGCGTCTGGAGCAGAAGAAGTAACAAATAACAAATATATAAAGGTAAGTTTTTATTTTAAATTTTTTTTAAATTATATTTTAAATGTTATTAATTATTAATTTAAATTTTATTTATTATTATTAAATTTCAGGACGGACGGTTGGACGTTTTGTCAAAAACGGATTGGGCGGTTACGGTATGCTGTCCAAATTTCAAGAAGCGCGGTCACTATGATTAAGCTTGGCGTTATATCGAGTTTCGAATGTATGGATAAACTTCTGTATAGCAAAAATCGTAGAATCAAAAAAATGGTATAGGCGAAAAAAACAGAGTGTTGTTAAAGCTAAAACTCAAAAAATGTCCAAAACTAAAAATTCGACGTCGAAATCGACATGCAGGCCATCTTGTAAGCAAATACAACATTTATATAATAGCAATAACAAGTAAAATATATCCAAATATTCACATTGCATATAAGTTTTAGAAATTGTACTTAATGATTGTGCTTGGCCGATCTGCGTCTAAAAACAGTGCAAGATCGATCTCCTTTTCTTCCGACAACAGCTTTCATCTTAAAATTACCTAAAAAGCAGCATTATATATTTTTTTATCATTCACTTTTTTAGCAAAAACCTACAATTTTCGGTTTTCGCCAGGGAACAACGGTAGTAATAAATGTCTCCTTCTTTTTTGCAACCTTCATGACTGCCAGATAAATTTACGAAAAACTTTTGTTTGCGAATTTTGTCAAATTTTCTTAATGAAGGATAAGTTCCGATGAAACTCCAAAGTGCTCCTCCACGAGGCACAGCGTTGGTTTGTTCAGCCGAATCACCTAGAAATTACAGGACTGATTTGGGTACTATTTTTTTCAACGATCCTCATTGTCGCTATTTCGGTTGTGTTTAATCGAAGAAAAGGCGGGGAACGTTATGACTGACTCCAACATATTTTTTTACTTTTTTGTAGTTTAGAATCTTTGAGTTTGTCCTAAGGTACGCTGACCTACCGTTTGCCTAGGCAAAGCAAAAAACAACAATAAGACCAAGGCAACAAATTGGTACTATTTTTAAGTAAAGCTATTGAAATCTCTGAGCTAATTTTTGAAAGACGTGGATTTCTTTTTTTATCATTTTTAAATTTTTTACACTAGCATGTAATTATCACTTGAGAAAGTTCTCATTCAGAAAGTTAGACCCTGACATTTTTTAGTACCGGCTAACATACGCTGCCCTGCTCTGAGCCTAAGTTTAAAAAGGATACCGTATATTCTCTATCAAAGGCCCCAGGGCCTTTTTTCAACCCTGAAAAGTCGGAAAAATTTTGGGTCGAAAATCTGAAAAGTGTAATTAGGTAAACTCGTGCTAACTAAGAAAACGCAAAAAAACAGATTTGCAAAATTATTTTGCTGGGCTGATATATAGGTCATTGACGGGGGGCTTTTATTAGAGAGGGTGCCTTCAATAGAGAATATACGGTAGTCACAGCGATTTCGGGGTGGTCAAATTTATGGATTATTGTATACTAGCGCGGAAAGTTGCCATTCGCTATCATCGTTTACTGTTATTACTTTTATTATGATAAAATAAAGGTTTACACTTACCTCTTTTGGTTCCTACATTCCTTTTTGTTTTCAAATCATCCTTTGTACGCTTTGAAGTATTGTGTGCACAGTTTCGATAAGAATTTTGACTGGTGTTGAAAACCGTGTTCATTGTTTCCACGTAGTTAAGTGTATTTTCGTGCACTTCGACTGCAGGATGAGTTATAGTTTTTAAAAGGCCATTAGATTCAGATGACGGGCAGCTATCTTGAACTAAGTTGCTTGACGAAAAATCAGTTAAGCTGAGATCTTGTTCATAGTTTGCGCTTTCTGTAGGCATGTCAAGCTTATCAAATGTCAGCTAAATTTAATTTTTCGGTTAAATTTGAATTTTTTATTGTTGAACATTTTGTGTTTATTCAATAATTTTTAAGTTGAACTAAAGCTTTAAAAATGTAAAACGTCTTGTAGAAATTTTTTTCTAGTTTTTTTTACATTTTTTATCGTTAATATAGTTTGTACCTTATTTAGCAAAACTATTTAGCACAACTATTTAACTTACTTTTCTCTACAGGGTGGCGCAAATTTTTTGTGGATTTCAAAATGGCTGTAACTTTTTTATTTTCTTCTTTTTTATGTCAGATTTCCAAATGTTGGACGTTTTGTTAAAAGTTTTCATATTGTGGATGAAAAATGTAATTTTCCGGCAAATAGGGTTTTTGCCGAATCAGAAAGCTATGGCAGGTATGGTATGAGATACGGTATGAAAGATATGAAATTCAGTGCTAAGTTTAGCTGCAATATTGCCATAGCTTCACTTTTAAGGTATTACTTGTAGTAATGCCCCTGGAACAGAAAATCTCAAAACCAAACATGAACAAAGGTGCAACGAATCTCCTTACTGTAGCTGGCGTCAAAAAATTTATCGTACCATCGCTTGATATTAGTTGCATCTGCAGGTATCTATGTGCTCCTTACATCATTTTTTGGGGTGCGTTTTTTAGGTGTTCAATAGATGCATATGTAGTTGATTAAACCAGAATGATTTAGTTAAATTAATCACCTTGAAGAAGTGTCAGTGTGTAATTACCCCACAAGCAAGTGACTTACCGCAAAAGAGAGAAACTTATAGAAGCCAACCACAGAACAATTAGCTAGCGCAGACAATGTATTTATTACTGGCGAGTTCAGAGAAAACAAATTATTTTTAACTGGAGACTGGGATGAATTCTAGCATCAAAGTTTTTCTTGGCACACCCACCACATCACAGCTGGGATTGGCGAAGCAAATAGATAAACTGCGGAGAGCATGACTACCATCATAGCTGAAGACGACAAGAGGTGCTGAAAGGAATTCAGCGGAACTGATTCTTCTTCACCTTTACCTTCACCTAGTTAAAACTGCCGAAAAACATATCACCTGAATCGAAGCGATGCTGTTTCGGTATTCGTGACCACCTTCAGATAAGCACACCCCGATCTTGTCATCCAAATTCGACCCATCACCTGATTACTAGACCGACAGCATTTCTTGACATCTCTTACTAGCGCTTGAGCTTTTCAATCCTAGAGAGCAGCAAAGACACCTGAAACAAGACAATAATAAAGGCCACACTGACAATTGAAAAAACCTGATGTTAGTCAAACAGTATGTCAGTATGTCAACACTAAAATTAAACTAACAGTTAGCCTTGAAACTAGCTATGTTAGTGTTAGGCTAGCACTAACCTAATACTATCATTTTAAACTAATCTTACACTAACCCGCTATTTTAGACTAACCTTACACTACCACTAACATGTTAGTGTTAGTGTAAGGTTAGTTTAAAATGTCAGTGTTAAAGTTAGGTAAGTGTTAGCCTAACCCTAACATAGTTAATGCAGTTATGAAAATACTGTACGTATAGTGCTCAAGTATACTATTTTTTCATGACATTTTTTGAGGAAGGGCAAAAATTGCTCGCCGGAAAATTGCGCAAAAAATATATAAAAAGAATGAAATTACTTGATAGGTTTCATAAGTGAGATGTTACGTCAAATTTTATGTCAAATGTTACTTTTGAAACCTATCACGTAATTTTATTTTTTCTCTATAATTTTTTCGGCGCACAATATTCCGGATCCGGATCGCAATTATCCGGCGGGCAATCTGCTTTCTGGCCAATTTTCGTCCTTTTTTATAACTTGGGCCAAGCTTTGGTGTAATGGCATTTCGTCCAAAAGTCAGTTCGTCCAAATTCAATTCTTCCAAAATGCAGTTCGTCTGAAATTAAATGCGTCCAAAGACAATTCGTCCAAATTTGAGCATAATTAAGTCCGTCAAAATCTCTATGGATCCACTTACACCTGATTACCTAAGCAATGCCAAATACTTTCTAAATACAATAACCTAAGTGTTTCTTCTTAAGTACAGTCCCTAAGTAAAACGTAATTGGTACTACCCCACTAAAGGGTCTAAAACTACTCAAGAGCTGGGGTTCTTACAAGCCAAATCGCTGTTTTGCTATCTAAAAATCATGCTTAGGACACCATTCTGGGTAGCATACAACGTTTTTTTAATTAATTTCGATGAAATTCAAAATTTTGGATTCTGGAGGTAATTACCCATTTAGAGTAGGTACCAGCTGATTTCAATATCCACTTTGAAGCTTACTTAAAACTATTTGAAACTATTTAGGCAGGAAAAAAGCCGCCATTAGGATTCGAACCTGTAACCTATTAGGGGATCAATCCACCGGGAATCGATTAACCTCAAGCCCAAAATCACACGCCAGAGCCAAAGCCAATAAAAACTGGTTTTGGGGGTTTACTGAAGGTGGCGTGAAATTTTTGCTCAAAAGCAATTGCGCGCATCAGAATCGCACTGCGATAGACCAAATTACTCAGAATCTCACCATTGAACATCCCGAGCCACTCCAAACCACCCTAACATTTGTTTGAGATGGTTGGAGCGGATCAGAGTAGTTTCAGGATTTGGATTTTGAGCAATTTAGCCCATCACAATGTGATTTTTTGCAAAAACGTTACCCCCTTTAGTAAACCCCCAAAATCAGTTTTTATTGGCCTTTTGTCACTCTGGTATGTGATTCTGAACGAATGAAGTTATTTTCTAACTGCATAAATAGTCTTCTCGCAAAATTTTCACTTGAAATGCAAGTTCGGATGAATTGCATTTTGTACGAACTGACTTTTTGACGAATTGACTTTTTGACGAACTGATTTTTGCACGAACTGATTTTCGGACGAGATGCCATTGCCTTAGGCACAGAGTAGGTCGCTTTTAAACATGTGTCAAAATCATCACTTCATCATTTTTTTTAATTTTCTGGGGCCCATTTTAAAGTTTTCATTTAAGTTTTAAACTTCAACAAAACTTAAAGTTTCGTTGAAAATTTTTATTATATAACGTTTACTTGAGGCTCAACAGAAAGATGTTGGTCATTTGCAGAATAAGTTGACGGTGTTGGAAATTGGTCACGGGCAGTGAACTCAGAGGTTACACGTGAAGGTGTGTTTGATAAGACAGAAGTTAGTGTGAGCCTTCGAAATGGTGCTTCTATTTTCACTGCTGATGCATGAGTAATTAAAGGCACTTTTGAAGAAAGGTCTCAATTTGCTGACGTTTTACTCTTGCTCCAGGTGAAAAAATAAGCTAAAATACATAGTTAGTTTATATAAACAACTCCGGTCTAATTAATTAAAAAAACGCATTTTTTATTCACAGAGTTCTTTTTGGCCCCACTCAGACTTAGGCGAAACACGAGTGCCGAAACAATCGTAAATTATTCAAATTTCCAAAGTTTTTATTTTTGTTTCTTAAAATTTTTTGCTCAATATGACCGCCAGATTATAGCGGTCATTTTGGTATAATAGTTCTAAAAAATTAAAAATTGGGTGATTAAATCAATTTAAATGGTGTTTCGGATGTATGTTTCGGGGTATGGCGAAACACACATCCGAAACACCATTTAAATTGATTTAATCACCCACTTTTTTAATTTTTTTGTAGAACTATTGGTACCAAAATGACCGCTATAATCTGGCGGTCATATTGAGCAAAAAATTTTAAGAAACGAAAATAAAAACTTTGGAAATTTGAATAATTTACGATTGTTTCGGCACTCGTGTTTCGCCTAAGTCTGAGTGGGGCCTTTAAGAATTATCTGCAATTTTTTAATTATCCTGACTTTTTCATGACTGAATTTTGAGAAAGTGGGCAAAGTCATAAAAAGGAGTAATTATCCATATAGGGCCGTCACTTTTTCAAATAAATAACCCTTAGGTTTTATATAGGCCTGCTTTGGTCAACCCTTCTTTAAATAGTAGGTCAGCCTTCTTTTCAAAGTGATTTTTTATCGTCACTCAAGAGTTGGCCCACTACTGTTATTTTGTTAAAAATTATTATTACCTCAATTTCACTGCTTTGGTTGTGCTGGTGCTGAGCCAAATTGTTGAGGATGCTAGCTTCAGTAGGGTAACTGGACATAGCTGGGCAACCTGCGCATTTGTAGGTCTGACAACTATGCTCAAGCACCAAATGCTCCTCCAATTTATTAATTGTTGAGAATATCATTGAGCAATCAAAACACTGGAGTTCTAGCAAAACACTTTGTCTATAAAAATGTATAAGGTACCAGTACGTGACAAAACAGTCGCGGTCTAAGGTTCTCGAGATGAAATCAACTAGTCCATAATAGTCCACAAATTTAGAAAAACATGTTTGAGTCAGCTTACTATGCGCCTAAGTACAACCCCAAAGATCAACAAGTGGACCAAAAAAAACTGTTACAGTCAAACCTCGATATACCATATTCCCTCAAATAGAGTCCCCTTCGTTTTTTGACTAAGATTTTAGAGTTAGGGTAATTTTCAATTTCGAATTTCTAAGATTTTTCGGTATCTAAGATATGAAGCTCCGGGGCTTATATCAAATTTTTACTGTGCAGCCTACAAGAATTGGTCACAAAAAGATTTTTGCCTAGAAAAATCAAGGTTTATTTTTAAACTCTGCAGCATGTTTAACGTCGTAAGAAAGCTTATTTGCAAAAATTTTTTTAGAAGTTTTGTATCGTCTTTTGCGATTGTTAGACTAATTAAAACCGCAAAGCTTAGAGTAGCTAAAAATGTTTGATTTTTTTAAATTTTTAAAGCTCACTCTGAGGGTTTTGGCTCTAGATGTTTAGCAAGCAAGCTGTAACCTAAGCACTTGTCTATCAGTTCTTTGACTTCAGCTCTCGATTTTGGTGCAGATGTTAGAAATTGCACCTGAAATATTAGCATAATTATAATAATTTTAACATAATTTTGACACATGGATTTAGCTTGTGATAAGAGTTTTGTTTGCTTATTATTTGTATAGCACATAAAACACGATTTTTTCGTGGCTCACTACAGTCTAGTCTCGTTTATCCGACACTCCTCAAGTTCGTTCCCACCTAGGGTATGACCCTTTTTTGAAGCCAACTTTTTAAAATGTTTTTCCAATTGTCTTTGGTTGTTTAGTCCGAAATATCGTAAGGATTCGATTTGGACGATCGTTTTCCCAAATTCTATTACGCCATGAAGACCACGGCTCTCGTTTATCCGACACCTGATTTTTAAAAGAGGTGTCGGATAAACGAGAGACGCAGTCTTCATGGCAACGTAAAAGATTTAGGAAAACGATCGGCAAAATCGAAATCCTTGCGATATTTCGACTAAAACAACCAAAGACAACTGGAAAAAATTTTAAAATTGGCTTAAAAAAGTGTCGCACCCTAGGTGGGAACGAACTTGAGGGGTGTCGGATAAACGAGACTAGACTGCATGTAAAAAATGAGGGTAAAAGGGTGAGATGAAAAATATTAAAAAGACAAGGGACCACAGACGCCTATCGGCGCCTCTATAGTATTTCGAAATTTCAATGAGGGCTATGACTTCATTCATAAAAATAGGTATATCCTCTATTAGAACTCATTTTTCGCCTGTTCTTTTTTTAAACGAAAGCTGACATTCTGGGGAACACGATGGTATTAGCGACAAAAGTGATTTCGCTATCTACGACCCGTTCTGGCCTTCGAAGTAAAAAAGCGTTAACCACCCATCCACCCACCCACACATGCCAAATACTATATAAGATTGTCTAGACAGGACTTAAACAATCCGAGTTTTGTTTTTTACTTAAATTTGTTTTACTTTTTGCTTTTTCTTATTTCTGAAAACTAATTCGACAATCATTGGACGTACAAGCATGTATTTGCTCCCTTTCTACACTTTCACACCGCTGACAATGTGGGATACTATTTACTATGGGATCGACCGCAGACTAATTTTTAGCACTTTATGCTGATTTTATTTGTCATTGTATTCTTATGTATCGTGTTGGGGAATATGTTCGCGGACTGTTTTGTTATGAAAAATTTATCGATCAGAGTGAATCATCCATATAGCGTGTTATATATGAAAATGCTGTAGCACAGATCCAAAGCTACAAAACCCTTTTTACAGAAAGTTTTTTGAAAATCTGGGTGTTGAGATATCACTGTCTGAAAAAGATCAAGAATGAACAAATAACAATTTTTCCTTAACTTTTTGAATTTCAATCATTTTTTGAAGAAATTGATGTTTTTTAAACAGTGATATCTCAACACTCGGATTTTTAAAAAACTTTCTGTAAAAGAGGTTTTTTAGCTCTGGATCTCTGGATTAGCTCTGGATCTCCGCATGGGTTTTCACCCACCACTTTCTTACAAAAATAGGAGTTACCAATCAAAAGTGGCAATTGAATTTTCGGACCAAAAACAACAGGGAACCAAGCAAATTTTTGCTCAAAATTCAAAAAAACTGACTTGATTCCCCATGTTGTTTTTCGGTCCAAAAAATTCAGTTGCCACTTTTGATCGGTAACCCTATTTTTTTTTGCATTTTAGCAAAAAGTGGTGGGTAAAAACCCATATTTGCTTTTTACGTTTTTCTGAAAAATGCTATTTTTGCGGTCAACTGAGATTCAGATGTCTTAAAAACGGGAAAATTTTCCCAATCCCGCCAAGCCTAAGTTTTGATATTTGAAATCTTATATTCTAAAAACTAAAAACGTTTGTGGAATTAACAAATAACCATTCAGAAAATGGCTAAATTCATCTTATCGGATAGCCATCAACATTATCGGAAAGAGCGTTAAAATGCTACAAATATAATGTATACATTAAAATATAATGAACAGTAAACTCAGCTTAACTGCTAAAAATTAGTCTGTTGTCAACATTGACCGCACCTCTAATCGTAGGGTTAATATACTATTTACCCCCTCTCCTTAAATTTTTTGGACTTTTTTCTTCCAAAACGTGCTTTTACCTTCAATTTTCCTTCATTGGGATGCATTTTAGTGCAGTGTTGAAAGTAATTGGACTCAGTGAGACAGTGAATTATTGGTTGGCAAAAGGTGCACTTGTAGATAAGGCCAGCAAGTGGAACATGCATCAATACCACATGTTCTTCCAGTTTGTTGAGTGAGTCAAAGCTCACAGATTCATGGCTACACTCACTGCATGAAAGGTTTAGCGACATTGTAAGAGTGTCAGAAAATATAGCACTTAAAGTTAAAATTTCGTTAGGTTTAAAAACATAAATTTTGTTGTATTGATATTTTGATTTAGTGGTTTTGATTTAGTGGTCTGAATACCGTAAAAATTCCGCGTTTTTTATGACTAAACCTGTACAAAATGTCAGCTGTACATCATATAAAAGTTTAACTAACATTTGACCCTCAAAATTTCATCTCTTACCTAGATTTTAAAATGCCTGATTTGAAATTACAGAATCAGCTTTTTAAGTTAATTTCAAAAAAAAGTACTCTTAATAATCAGTACGATAAATTTCTTTTAGAGTTTTGAATTCATAATTTAAATATGTAAGTCAATCAAAAAATATAATCTTTGATAAAAAGAGGCGAAAAAAGATCCTGCAGTATTAATTTGTCCAACAAAAGTTTCAGGTAGTCTCATTGTAGTATTTAAGCTTTAAAATTTACTAATTGTGAAGTTTTACTACACCCAAAAGCAAATATACTTATTAAAATTATCATTTTTAGAATCTAAGAAGCTAAATGCACAATAGTGATCGATAACAACAGTGAATTCCTAGTGATCCGCCAGCCCAGGGACCAGAATTGGTTAGTGCATAACCGAGAGTAGTGGTCATCTGGGATGTTGCTATGTAGAGATGACGAAATGGGATATATCGCAGATGCGATATATCGCATATCGCACAAAATTTATATCGCATTTTGTTTTCGAAAATATCGCATCCTTTTTCTTATTAAATGTATGCACTGCCTTGTTTGCGGTTGTAAAATCGCATAACCTCTGATATTTTTTATTTTTTTCTTTCCTTTGCTAAGCCTTCCTTCGCTAAATTTCTCGTATTGAGTTGTTGATTGGTGAATTTTGTGTTCGTCTGCTGGTATCTAGTTGTGGAGTTGTTGGTGTATATAAAAAATTTTTTTGTTCAAAATATATCGCATATCCGATTTTAAGGTAAAAATATCGCAGCGATATATCGCACCTGAAATTATATATCGCATCGCACATATCGCAAAAACGGAAATCATCATCTCTATTGCTATGTAACATTTCAAATAAAATTTTCAAATTAGATCAGGTTAAGAGTGGCGGTAAGCTGGGCTGGCGAATAACCACGAGTTGACTGTACGAAAAGAATTTATGAAAGTTAGTACAATCTACTCTCTATCTACTCACACCACTTTTGATATAACAACGTCAATGACCGGTTTTTGTCCTAAGATTGCTTATTGTGCCCATGAGAATGAAGAAAACGCTTAAGTGAGTTTGGCTTAGCCGCTTACTGGAAACCGGTGAGATTCTAACCTATACGCAAAGAAATAATTTTCTGCTTGCTTTTTAGCGATCTATTCGGCAAATCACCCATCTTTGCAGCTTCTTAAATTCTTCTCTAGTCACGTCTGATTTCCAAATTTTTTGACAATCTTTTTGCATTTATCGAGGATTGTCTCAAAGCCGTCAATTTTGTTGAAGCCATCCTTACCGCTCTAAAACGGCAAAGCTAATATTGACCTATATTTCTAAAAAAAATACCAGTTGAAGTTTGTAGGCAAAACAATCGATGAGACATATCCGTGGATATTTATCCGCGGATACGGATAAATATCCACGGATAAAATTCGTAGTAATAATCAAAAATCCGCGGATAACTATCCGTATCCGCGGATTTTATCCTTAGCCTGCTCGGGGCAGGATAAATCCGCGGATAAATTTTTTTCCTTTTTTTTTCAAAATTGTTTATGCTTAAAATTTCACAAACAGCCTGGAAAGGAACAAAAAAATTACTAAACAGATGTTTACATTTAAACAGAATCACTAAAGCATACATTTGCGTTTTATCACAACTTTTATTAATTTTTTTTTCTTCTTTTTCTTTTTCTTTTCTTCTTCATGTTTTCTTATTAAAATTGTTCTAGGAGGACTAGCTATGGCTCTTTTTATGGACTTTACTAATTCAATGTTTTGCCTTTTGGGCAAGTTGCCTTTTCGAGCAAATTGCCTTTTTCAGGCAATTTGCCCGAAAAGGCGACTTGCCCAAAAGTCAGAAAATTGCCTTTTGGGGCAAAAAAAGGGCAAATTTTTTGCCCTTTTTTGCTTTTAAAAAGGCAAAACGCTCATCCCTGTTTTGAAGTACATCACTAGTCTGATCGAGGATGATATTAAGTCTACTACAAACCGCGGTGGGGCGATTGCTCCTAAAATGAAGGTCATGGCGGCTCTTTTGTATATGTCATCAACTACCTTTCAATTGCACACTGCTGATTTGTTAGGACTTAGTCAAAAAAGTGTTTCTACATGTGTTGTGCAAGTAACGCAGGCTTTGTCTACTAAATCTGGACGGTTTATATATTTTCCGCAAAGTGCAGATGTAATTTTTTTTAATTCCTTGCTAAAGTAAAAAGGGTCTGGGGTTGAAAAGTAATAAAAAAGGTTAAACTAAAAAATACGACACTTTTTTGTAGAAAAAGAAGTGTTTCAAACAGCTTTTATGCAATGGCTGGTTTTCCGAATGTTATTGGATTAGTTGACGGGACACATATTCGCATCTGTGCTCCTCCTAATGCTATTGAAAGAGATTACGTAAACCGTAAAAACTATCGCAGCATTAATGTTCAGGGAATAATTGACAGCGAAAGTCGCTTTATTAACATTCAATTCATTTTCATTTAAATTAATGTTTGAATTGTTTTTGCATCATTGTGTAGCCCTCTGAGACAAATGCAAATATCAAATTAGGGGGCATTTTTCAGAAATTAGGGGTTGGGGGTGGAATTAAATATTCCCCCAATTAATATAATTGAATTCGTACCTTTCTCGTACTTTTCTCATCTACGTCTACTTTGAAACGGAAACTCTCTATTTTCACATTTTGGCATAAATTTCACTTTTTGAATTTTAGCTGCAATTCTTCTCTCATTCTAAGACTCGTGTTCTTTATTGAGCAAGATCTTAAAGATGGAAAAGAAGATTTCATAGTTTATATGGGGAATTGCGTATTGATCTTATTAATATTTTTTAGATAATAATAAAAATGCGAATGAATAAAACATTGTTATTATAAAATGAAAAAATATATTTTTGTAGAAAAAAGAAAACAAAGATAGTTTTAAGACAAAAATGCAAAATTACAACAAAAATTATCCGCAGATTTTATCCGCGGATAAATCCGTCAATTTATCCATAGTTGAAGATAAATCGG